>JAZAVJ010000329.1:0-41905 GCA_037954315.1 Neonectria punicea | reverse complement strand
ACTTATAATATTATATTAATTATAAATAGATAGATTGGGTGGAGAAGCTAGTAACTATATAGCTTAGCTATAATACTATTATTTATAAAAGTATAAAGATTATACTATTCTATGCAAACTTTAGATTTACCCTAAACGCTTACTAAGTTAAAAGAAATAATAGAATAGTTATTCTAAAAGCTATCCTAATATTAGAAAAACTAAAAAATCTATATAAAGAAATAAAAACCAAGCTTAAATTTATATATAACTAAATAAAGAAACACTATAATAAGAAAAGAATAAAGGGACTATCCTTTTAGAAGGGAGATATAGTCTATCTTATAATAAAGAATATTAAAATAAAACAATAAAATAAAAAACTAAACTATAAATTCATTAGACCTTATAAAATTATTAAAAAAATATTAGAAAATAACTACTAGTTAGACTTACTACTAAACGTTAGACTCTACCTAGTTTTCTATATCTTACTCCTTAAGATAGCGAAAAATATAATTTACGCTAAATTTAATAATAAATATAAAACTAAGGTTAAAGGACTAAAAGAGTATATAATAGAAGCAATCCTAGATATATAAAAAGTAAATAATTAAACTAAGTACCTTATTAAATAGAAAGACTATCCTAAGAGTAATAACTAATAAGAACTAGCTAAAAATATTACCTATATATAATACTTCCTAAAGAACTTTTACTACTACTAGAAATAAGAATTAAAGGATTAATTAAAGGGCTTATATTAACTAAATTATTACCTAAACCTAGAATAGACTAGTTAATCTTATTAAGAATACCTATAGACTAAATATTATAGATTACTTACTCCTTATATATATTAAGCGCTCCTAATATATTATCCTCTTTTTTAAGCCCTTATAAACTATAATATATAGCCTTACTATACTTAGTAGATATCTTTACTTAAATTTTCCAAATCTATAATAACCTCCCTATAGCCTTAGCTATTTTAGCTTATAACTTTGCTATTTAAGTATAAACCTCTAGAAGAGTATTACTAGTGTTTTCCTTATTATTCTTTAGCTTCTTTTCTTAGGAAAGTAGCTAGTTTACTATAAAAATATTAGTATATAAACTAAGGAATAAGTAGAGAAAGAACCCTATAAAAGGAAGCTATATATATTCTATTATAACTTTATCTTTAATAAATATATTTATAATAATAAGTAAACTTATTAAATATTATATATAGTTTCTTATTATAAAAATAATATATATATAGGATATTAGTAAGGGATCTATTAAACTTAATATTTACTATAAGAGATAATTTTTTAATAGTTTTATAAGAATATTATTTCTTTATATAACTTAATATCTTATTAGTATTATAAAATAAGGTATAGACCTTAGTATAAGTATATATAACCCTACATTACCTAAGCACTACTTATTAAGCATATTTAACTAAAATATATAATGCAAAATAGGGTCCTAGGGTACCGTACGGGAGGGTGCCCACATTAAAAAATAATTTTGGGACATCGGTCCCCATAGCCTTCCGTACCCGGGCCTGTTTTCAGTTCCCCTCGAATCGAGCGAGTTGCTAGCGTAGCCACGTGCGAGTGGTGTCGACTTCGTGCTTATCTCTAAGCGAGCTATAGTATGCGTGAATTATCTCTTGCCGACTCATCGGGAATGGCGTGTTGAGCATACCGGCGCTATGTTATATACTCCACTTTTCCGGTCTTGGACATTGAGGCAGACAGACAAGGGGGAAGTATAAGATGCAAGAGATTAGAACCCCAGTCTTGTCTCGTATTATTTTCCACGTTGTTGAAGTTCAAAGAAAGTATCCAGCATGACAGACGACGAATTGCGGGATATTTGCAACTATTTAATAGTTGTTGCGAGAGAAGCGGGCGATGTTGTCCGTCATGCCCAACCCACTTCGCTTACAACCACATCCAAGAAGAACAGTTTGTATTTCAATTACCCATTCGACTTCCTCATCGCTAAACATTTCATAGCTGCGGACATTGTAACTCAAACGGATCAGGCTGTGGAGATATTGATCCGCAGTCGTCTGACGGAGCGATATCCTGCCTTTGATTTCGTCGGCGAGGAATCGTACAAAGTCGGGCTCGAGATCACAGATCAACCAACATTCATAGTAGATCCTATTGATGGCACTTCGAATTTTGTCCATGGATTTCCGGCAGTATGTGTCTCGATTGGTCTCGTCATCGGAAAACAGCCCACGGTCGGGGTTGTCTACAATCCGTTCCGAGAGGAGCTCTGGAGCGCCGTTGGTGGCCAAGGTGCATTTGTCCAGCAGTTCGACGGGGGTATTCAGAGACTCCCCCTGGTTGTGGCACCTTCGGAAGGGCTCAAAAGTGCCTGCATAGGTGTCGAATGGGGGAGTGATAGGAAAGGCCCCAACTTCGACCTGAACCTAAAGGTCTTTACGATGCTGGCTCGGACTACCGCTACAGGAGGTGCATTTGTAAACTCGCTTCGATGCACTGGGTCTGCTGCCATCGCGATTTGCAGAGTCGCAAGTGGGCAGCAGGATGCATTTTGGGAATGCGGCTGCTGGGCGTGGGACGTTGCGGCTGCTTGGTGCATCTTGTCTGAGGCTGGGGGCATCGTGGTGGATGGACACGCTGGCAACTGGAATCCACCAATTGACAACCGACGATATCTTGCGGTGAGGCCGGCTACGGAAGGTCAGAAAGAGTTTGTGGAAGAGTTTTGGGCGGTTATTGGAGATGCTCGGTCGACATATGGGCCTGCACCTTGATTATACAATTTATTATTTCTTATCCTCATTATCATGATTCATCCGGACCTTCAGTTCGAAATCCCTCAAACTCCTATACAATGGTAAGAAGCAAGCAATTAAAAACAATGCGGAATGGAACTCAATTGACGTATGCAGGGTCCTTCTCGGCTCCATTGGTATATCGGGCTTCTTGCTATAGGTCTTCCTAACAGAAGGGCTAAAGAGGGAGAAAGCAGGGAGAGCAACAAATCTCATCGTAAGTTATTAGGATACAACATCACACCATTTAGCTAACAGGTTAACAGAAATGGTCCTGAGCTAAGTCCGTTGGTGTTGAGACTAATGGATTTATCCATCGATTGGGTTTTGTAAGCCGACTACGCTAAACTGACTGCCAAAAACACACGGAGCTGCTTTCACCTCCTAATTCCCCAACATGCCTTGCTCTCGGAAACGATCTGAGTGGAAACGATCTGAGTAGACACGCTATACGACGAGGCTTGACATTTCTCATAATATGACGCAGACATGGGGTGTTTGCAAGAGCTCATATCAGCACCAAGAGCAAGTTTCTGGATTGGCTGGCTCTTAACACGCAAATGAAGTCTGGCCAATAATAACAGCCTCGAACTCGCTCATCAGACGGTCAGCGCTGGGGATGTCACGACCCTAACTTGGCCTGCTCCCTGCTAGCTTACAACATACACCACGGTTCGGTATGGGGAATGATTGGGCGTTGATATCCTTGACACTACTGACTTCCGGCAGAGGCTTCTGGAGAGCTGCGGGTACTCACATAGATGCGATAATGAGGTCGCCGATCCATGCTATGTATCCCTACATCACCCCGCAGAACCCCGTGCGATGATAAATCGACGTCGAAGAACATGTGGTCATAGCCGTTGTAACTTGATTAGGGGCTCTGCGATGAGCGTACAGACAATACGACTACTCCCGGGGCGAGCTTTTGATGCTATCTCGCCCCCTGCGCCCAGATAATCGGAACGATTCAACGAACAGGGATAATTATTACGGCTATTCCTAATACGACGAGAGAATCAAGAGACATTTCGAAGCATTCATGAACTAATCATGAAAGTTTATTGTTTGAACACGTTAGATTATGCCCACGTAGCTTCTTTCGATCCGTCAGAACCCCCAAACTCAGAGGATGTTGTCGTGTATTAGCCTTCATTACAATCCCCAAAGTATTCTCGTCTCCCCTCCAACTATTCCTGCTTCTCTGCATTCTTCTTCTTCAGCAAGCCCAGTATTTATTGGAGAGCTTACCTATAGAGTGAGGCTAAAACAAGTCAGCTTTCGACTCCCAAATGGACGTCTTCTCATGGCCTGGTCTTGATTAAAGGCGCAGTCGAAATGGAGACCTCGTCCCCCTTTTGATGGCCTCGCGGTTCAAGCCTTCCTTTATCTTGCGCTCCGCGAACGATTCCATCATAGCCCTCTGCGGCTCTAAAAGAAGCTCAATATACAAGCCTGTTGAATTCACTATGTCGGATCGCTAGGTGCGTAATTAGAGCGGGGTTGCGGATCATCCATTGCTGATATAAGGGAACAGATCTCTTTAGAGCCTTGAATAGCTTTGAAAACTTTTGTTAAAAGAGTGCGCTAAATTACCAGTGCCTATTTATCCTTAGGCGTCTTTCCTCATACGCCTTCGCTACATTCTCGTACCCCTTTGCTAACCTCCCATGCATCTCTCCATCACCCTCTGCACCTCATCTCTAAGCCATCCGCCTCATCCATCGGCGCCGCGTAGAGTTGCCATTAGACACGCTCAAGCTTCCCGTCAGTGGCAAGTCCCTACTACTTCCACCAACATAAACCTGATAACTGCCGCTCTGCAGTCCCCACTTCTGCGCAACGACATCCCACACGCTCAGGTCCCGCCGCGTCAGATCGAACGTCACCGTCGTCGTCTCGCCTGCCGCGATTTGAGGCTTCTCGAACCCGCGGAGCTGACGCGTCGGGGCCCCGGGGATTCCGACGAACAGCTGCGCTACCTCGGCGCCGTCTACGCTGCCCGTGTTGGTCACGTCGGCTCTCACACGCGCCACGACGTCCCAGAGATCCGTCTGCCCGCCCTCGGCGATAGCGCCGGTCGGGTACTCAGCCGTGTTAGCCGTCGCGATGTTGCTGACCTGCAAGTTGCTGTACTCAAATGTCGTGTAGCTCAGTCCGAAGCCGAACGCGAAGCGCGGCTCGATGGCCGCCCGGTCGAAGTGTCGGTAGTCGATGTATCTGCCCTCGGAGAAGTTGCTCTGCGGGAACTGGAGGAAGCGGCCCTCTGGCTGATCCGGGTGCAGCACCGATCCGTAGTCGGACTCGTTCCGGGCGACGGTGTACGGCAGCTTGCCAGAGAAGTTTTCATCTCCGTAGAGCAGTGAGACCAGTGCCTTTCCGCTCTCCTGGCCGGGCAGGTGTGCGTAGATGACGGCTGTGACGTTGGCGTTGTCGATCCACTGGTCGACGAGTCTGATGCCGGCGTTGTGCAGGATCACAATCGTGTTTGCGCAGCGGCTGGCGACGTGGAGGACCAGGCCGTCGGTGTAGTCGTCGCGGAGACCGGGACGATCGACGCCTTCAGTTGCAAAGGCATTTCCCAGGACCAGACAAGCATCACTTGCGCCCATGACGTCAGGGACGGGCGAGTTAAAGTCCCAGAAGAGTTGCGTGTTGTCCTGGTCAGCTCGAGAAATGAGGGCATCGAACGGTGAGATGAAAGTCGACTGCGACGTTGCGCCTGATCCGCCACCTGAGATGATGGTGCCGTTGGCAGCGATGGCCGACACTGGTTCCTTGGATAATCCCGTGAAGGCTGCGGAGAGGGCAGCAGACATGCCCTCATCGCCGGACTCAAGACCAAGGCCCCAGGGCGTGAAGGTAGAGCCGCCATAGTTGTTCTTGTCGGGGGATTTGGCCGAGTAGCCGAAGATGGAGAGCATCCTCGGCCGCTTCAGGGGTAGTGCGCTGTTGGTGTTCTTGACCAGGACGTGGCCCTCTACAGCGCCCGCGTACAGGATGGGCTTGTCGGTTGGGTCTCTTGCGTCGATGATGTCGTGTGGGAGAGACAGGTTAGCAGGCATGCCAATGCCTGGGGCGGGAAAGGATTTGTCCTGGCCCATCTGATACCAAGAGGCGATGACGCTGATATCTGTTAGTGGGATAGCCTATTCTCAATTATGGATACCAACGTACCGAGTAGCCATATCGTCGAGTCTCGATTCAGAGACAGAGCCGTTGGTCACACTCAATGTCAGGTTGTCGCCCCAGTAAACTCCACCGTCGGGCATCGCCACGTCCAGCCCAGCCAGGGCCGCACCGACACCGCTGTGTTGCGCATACCAGTCCGAGACCACAAAGCCCTGTTCTCGGTCAGACTACATGGAGCAAAGTGGGGGATTGAATGGTAGATTACCTGGAAGCCAAGCTCTCCTTTCAGGACGCCGTTGAGCGTCTTGCTGTTCTGGCAGCCATACGAGTTGTTGATCCGCTGGTAGGAGCACATGATGTTTCCAGTGCCAGCGTGCACAGCATCTTGGAAAGGCCTGTTGTGAAATTAGATAGAACGGTATGATCGCTGCGCATAAGTTCATACCAGAGATAAAGTTCGTGCAAGGTGACATCGTCTATGTTGCTGGACTGAGCAGAGTTGTTCGTGGTTGGAATACGATCCGTCTCTTGCTCGTTTGCAATATAATGCTACTCCAAGCATTAGTTATATGTACTTGGTTTCCTTGTCAAGTCTACGTGAGGTGGACAAACCTTGGTGCTCGCTATGACGCCGACGCCCTGAACTCCTACAACAGTCTCATGGACCAGAGCGCCGCCAAGGTATGGATCGACCGAGTAACCTGTAGGATATTAGCCATCTGGTCCATTCTACTAGATAAATTTCAAACTTACCTTCCCAATTCCGGCCACCCTCGACAACTCGACCAAGAGGACCAACCACAGGACCCAAAAGCATGTTGACTCCCTTTCTCTTAAACTCTCCACCCATGCCCATGCCTCTTTTGTAAGTCAACTCCTTGTTCCAGCTACGAAGATGAATGTGTTAGATGATCCATAACTGAAACATTCTTCAAGTGCGAACTGGGAAAACATACGACGCGCCAACGTGAAGGCCGCTCGGCCACGAGCTCACAAAGTCGGTACCTCGAAGGCCCTGACCGGCGTCACTGACACACATTCCGGGAAACTCCAACCGCTCAACGGCAGGGATGGTTCCGGAGCAGCCGTTCGGGGCGGAAGATCCTGCCGTTAGATTGACCTGCGCACGGAAATGTTAGACATTTCGGCCAAGGATGAAGAAGTGAGGCTTGCCTTTTCTTCTAGGGTCATCTGCGCCACTAGCGCTCTTGCCCGGGTGTAGGCGGTCGACCAGGTTCCAACACCTGACATCTCAGCTATAGGGAGATACGAGTTAGCAATGACCAGGTCTCTATTATGAGATGAAGAGGACAAATGGTCACTCACGTGAAGGGAACACGGGAGGAGACTCCCCGAAGAAGTAGGAGTCCTCGGTGATGACATCCTGAGCCTGAACGGCTGCAAGAGCTGTTAAAAGGGCAATGCCCGCGCCAACGAACGAGGGAGCCATCTCGACAGTGAGGATTATAAGTAGCACGTCTTGAGAGCCTGGGGCTGAGAATCAAGGCATTGCAGCACGGCATCAACCGTTCCTCTTATATCGTTTCCATGCTCTCTCTATTCGCAGTTTCCCAACATCCCTCTCGGATAATGTACGGCTCAGTTGAAGCGCTAATGGCAGTCCGTACGATGAATAGGCATGTTCTCGGCGATACTCCCAGGCCCCTTCACATCATTCTCGTCGCCATACCGAGTGGACCGAGACAATTCGGTCCGGTTGCTGGTCAGGAGGCCTAGTATTGGTTTCTGTGGAGGTCAAGCCCTCCCTCACAAATCATAAACGGCCTTTGCAGCTAGGCCTAGACTAAGAACAGTCGACAAACGTGGGAAACTGGCGGGGGAGGGGACGTCGGATTGTGGGGGAAGCGTTCAATACTGAGCGGGGATCACCCGTTCCTCGGAGTGGGTATCTCGGAGCCAGGGGGTTTACGGGGTTCCCCGACTTAAGGACCCGCTGGTCTGGTGCCCTTTGAACATTTGGCAATTGCGGGGAAGAGGGAAAAAAATGCGTGAGGAATTGGGCACAGACTGATGCTGAGGCGGTGAGCTCATGTCACGAGTCTATCTAGGAGTGGTCGTGAGTACTTGGGTCCATTAGGCGAAAGAATCGGGGGAACTGGAGATGACTAATGAGTTTCTGAGTCGAGCGATACCCATAGTAAATAATTTACATTCTTGCAGTCTGTTGAAAGACGTGTTGCCAGTTGCGGCCTCTCGGAGTGACGCACTCCGAATACCCTCGTTGAGCGACAACGCCACACGTCATACGAGCGCCTATTAAGAAAGGCTGCTCTTTCGCCGACACCACACTAAAACGAGCTTGTCCGATCACCCGAGGTTTCTGCGAAGAACCGACCGTTTCTTCCAGAGCACCCGATTTACAGAGCAGCTGATGGTGCTAAAAGGAGATTGGGGTTCCACAAACAATGGTAGCCACACCACCAAGCGGCGTCGTGGGTCTCTTGAGCATCTTGCTGATCCATCATGCCTGTTTCTTGGAAAAAGAACGGCCGAAATATTGCCGCTTGTTGGCTCTTGGTCTGCAATAGTACTAGGCTTTTCAGGTTTATGAGAACCGCGGGTAATGAGCTCGGCACTTGCAAAGCGTGTCACGGAAATACAGCCAGTTACCTGTGGAACCGATGGACTGGATGGATACGTCGTCACCTTGTCACCCACGGGCCTCTTGGCCGCACGTGGATCTCGGGCAACCTTTTCCTCCTTTGCCGCTACCTATATATATCCACATCTACACAGTAGGTGCCTATAGGCTGGCCAGTTTACACCCCAGTATGGAGTGTTTGCGTTGCCTGAGGCGGGGAGGGAATGCTGGCGACTATGAGTCGTACATTTATGTTTCTCGCGGGGATAGATTTTCTAACTCGTTTCGTGCCTCGCTCTCCGCGAAGACGTGCCCGACCTTATTCCCGCTTTGGTGTCGGAGCATCAAGCTTGGTTGAATAGGCCATACTTGGAGTGGGAATGGCCGCCGACTTGCGAAGTAAGAATGTTGAGGTAGAGGTGGCTGTGTGAGACCTTGTATGCTCGTGAAACCTCAATCTTCAGATGTAGGCAGAAAGGTCAGCGGTGGTGAAAGTCGCGCTAGAAGGCTCCCAAGGAAGCAACCTTCTGTTCATCGACCAGCCGCTCACCGTCAGCTTCAGCTTCGGCATCCCAATCCAGGCCACGGTTGACTTCACTAGCTCCATAGTTCCGGTCAACGCCGAAGCCGTGTCTAACTCACTGGAAATCCTGTCTAGCTTTACGTTCCGGTTCACGTAGTTAATCTCCCGATTAATGTAATTCAGGGTCTTGTAGATCACGCCTGTCACCTGGCCGGTGTCGTTTCTTGTCCGACTTTCTGGACTGTAGGTATTAAATAGTGCGTTGTAAATGCATTCTTGCTACTCCCTCCGAGGCGCAATTCTCTTCCAATTCGACTGTGGCCCGTCAGCCGAGGAACATAACTATTGACGAATCTCCCCCGCTTCTTGGGAAAAGTTTTTAACTTTATTCGTAGTTCTCATGCTTGGTTACACTGGCCGTTTGGTAGATGACGTGGTCAACTTTATGAAAAGCCTTGGATAGTTTCCTTTTTAAAAACTAGCCTAAGATGACCGTTGTTACTGCTATCAAACAAGGTATAATTCCTTTCATCTTAGTACAATTTCCATCTTAAATGATTTGCGATCTCCAGTGCTTATAAGCCTTAGTTAAAGAGGTACTCTTCAAGTGTAAGATGTTTCCTGAACAGCCTCGGGTCCAAACCCATTGCTCGGATCGCTATGCCCACCGACTACGTGCTTAGGTCCAAGTGAGGCAATTCTGTCCAGAGCCGAAATCCATTCGTTTCGCTTCGAGGCCCCTCCCGACTCTCCCAAATACGGGTGCGTGTTTGCACACACGGCATCGCCGACCACAGCAAGTCTGATGGAAGGAACCCAGAGGGTTGTCGTGTCGTCGGTGTCTGTATGGCCGGTCCTAACCACTGCAAGCTTCTCGCCTTCCAGTTCAAAGTGGTCTTGATCAAGTGGCTGCGCGACTTTGAAGGTCTTGGGAAGTTGGTTGGGGAACACCTTTCCCCAGAGGCCAGTCAAACGGTCTAGCGGACCACGTAAAAGACGGAATGCTCAGGGTAAGTGCATTCGACGACACTCTTCTCGCATGACAAGGATGCTGTCGTCAAGACAGACTTGATCGGATTGGCTGACAGTGACATGGATGCTATCGACTTTAATTGGCCATAAAATGATGATATAATGATTTAACAACATAATTCATCTGCCACAAAGTAATTTAATATTTTCTCTATCTAGCGATGTGATCTTTCGTCGGGCCGGGTTGTGGTGGATTTTAACCGTATTTAAACAGACAATTTCCATTGTTCTCGAAACTTCACCAAGTTTCTCACGACACACACCAACCCACACCGCACTTACACCACTGATCTCTCTCTCTCTTTCTCTCCTCTACTCTAGCACCTAGCTCTAACCTAACCCAACCGCGCCCGTCCGCTCGTTACGATCAGCTTAGACCCTAACGGGTAACTCATTGATAACCTTGCCCGGAATGCTCAGTCGCTTTAAAGCTAACTGGCTGTTTTCCTGCCTTAGAGCTGCAGCTTCCGTTTTTATCACAAGAGAAAAGTCATAGCGTAGTAGTTTCACACCGATTGGAACATGATATTTGCCAGCCAGGTCCTCATCAACCTTCTCCAAGTCAACAGTCAGTGAAGACTTAACGCCAAACCCTGCGTCTGACCTCTCATACGGGTCTCCACGTAGGTAGAGGGCCCTGGTGCATCGATTCCATCAGCCAAACGTATATAGAGTAGAGTAGAGTGATACTTACGTGACAAGACCCTCAAACCCCTCCTTTTCAAATTGGAAGTGCATATGCCCAGGCCTCATATTATGCCGGCCCAGAAGCTTCAACAGACCGCCTACAGGGGGCCATCGCCTGGTATGGGATACGGAATCGGCACAATTGCCTTGAACCAGAAAACACCATCGTTATCAGTTTTCAGGATAGCTCGACCATCCCTCTCGGCCCGGTGTGCGTATTGTGTGTCATAATGACCCGTCGAGTCCGTCTCCCAAACATCGACAGCCACACCTTCAAGAGGCGCCCCCGCTGTGTCTTTAACAGTGCAGAGCACTAGAAGTGGGTCCCTGTTTGTGTCCTTGCTGATGCTCGCGCCATTTGATACTTGCTTGGCGTCGTCTGTGTGGAAAGGGCCCAGTAGTGTTCCGTCGGTTGCTGACGGCGGTTTGGGGTGATCGATGCTATCAATCAACAAACTCAGTCCGAGCACGTCTGACAAGAGCACAAATTCGTCTCGTATTCCAGTGCAGATCTTTCCAGTATTTTCGAGAAATCGCATGGCCGCCATCCATTCTCTGGTGCTCAGTCGTGTCTCACGGGCAAAGTCGTGGAGGTGCACGACTGACCGTTCCATTACATATTTGAGTCTGGGATCCGGAGTGCCCGAGTTGATATGGTTCACGGCGTCTCAACAGTTGGCGAAGACAGGTAAGGAAGTAGTGAGTGTTACTAAACGCTTGAACAGTTTGTAAGGTTGTTTGGGACTGATAATCATTAATATTGCAGAGGACATGGGCGGGACTACCTATCTAACCCACCATGCTTCCGCCACCTTCTTGCATGTTGGGGAAAATAAACAACTGTGGAGGCATGAACGCCGAAGTTGGGAGCGTCCACATTTGCCCGAAGCAGGTCGTTCTACAGTGACCGGATTCCAGTGCCAACTCTCCATGACAGCATTACCATAGGCATCTCCGTATGGGTAATTGCTTGTAGTGTAGTGCCATCCCTGGGTTGCGGAGGCCTGTGCCGCATAACCAGGGTTTAGATATAGCCACCTTGCGAGCCGATTTATCGTTCGGGTCCTTAGTTATTTCGGGCAACGCAGATACTAGGCTTTTTATGCCCTCTAGTGCTACGAGACTGGCTGCAGTCTTTTTTCATGTTGGATACAGTGCCTCGACTTGACATACCAGATGGACTGTGTCAGTTCATGGAAACTCAAAGTTTTCAGGATATGTATTCTTCCCATGCCTCACTCATCACTGTACGCAGTAAAATTAACTTCACAGATAACTCCCATTCCAGCCAGAATCGCCATAGTAAATCGCACGTTGTAAATTACCAGCTGAAGTAGGATCTTGGGGTCTCTATAGGTGGTCTTGTGGCTTCCGCTCGTTTCTCTCAAAAAGTATAGCCATCTTGCTTCCAAGTGGCAAGAATACAGATGTGCGAGAGGCTCTGTGAGAGAAGATCACGGATTGCTAGACATAGACAGATGAAAAGACGCATGAATTCTCAAAATAGAGCCAAAGCCTTATCTTTATAAGTCTCAGGTGTAGCACCTTATGAACCCGGAGCATCACGATTCACTCGGCATGCCGTACCATAACACGAGTGCCAGACGCTAAGCAAAAGGCTGTATCTCTACTTCATCTTAAATACCAACTTGGTACCATAGTCCTCACTGGTGAATTTTCAAGTCGACAGCTCGACCTGTCTGGATTACTTGCAACCTCTTAATCACTTTCTTTCCGATATTTATGTTACCCTCCTTCTGCAACTCGCAGCCTCTCTTAGAGATTGCACACTATGGCGCCCAGTGCTGAGATCTTGTCGAGCGCGAAACCTGATCCCCAATTCGCAGAGGTGATTACCTTTTCCCAGTCCGCACATCGAGTTAAGTAAGACTGTGGCTGACAGGGATGCACAATTGTAGCTGCTGAAAAACCACGGGCCTTCGCCGCTGCCCGTCAACGTCGATATACAGACTCTCCGTAGCACCACAAACGCGCTGAAGGCAAAGTCACGCGCGACATCCGGCCCTCTAGCCTCATTGTCGGAGCGGGATATTGAGATACCCGTTCGTGATGGCAGCGAGATTCTCGCTTATGTTTACGCCCCATCTAACGTCGAAGAAGCGAGTAGCTTGCCTATCCTCTTGTTTTTCCATGGAGGCGGATTCTGCATCGGCAGCCGCCACGACGACTGGGAGTCAAACAGAACCATCGTGGCCAAGGTCGGCATCATCGTTGTGAGCATCGAATATCGTCTTGCTCCAGAGCACCTATTCCCACAGGCCATTCACGACAGATATGACGCCTTGCATTGGGTATGTGACCTGGAGCAATCTACCCTGCTACGTCGATGATGAGATTTGGCTATCTCTGACGTGATGAAACTGAATAATCTATGACAGATAGCGAACAATCCTACCGAGGTCCATCGTTTTGTATCCCCATCTGTAGGTCTGATCATCAGTGGAACCTCTGCCGGAGGAAGTATCGCGAACGCAGTTGTGTATTTGAATCGAGACGAAGATTCCCCTGTGAAAATCAGCGGCCAGTTTCTGAGTGTTGCACCTCTGCTTCCCCCTCAGGCAGTTCCCGAACACTACAAGGAGGACTATGTCAGCCATGACCAGAACAAAGATGTTACTGTTCCTCCTCTACAGCTCGCTGAGCTGTTCATTGGTGAGTAAATACGCAACCTGTGTCCGATAGTAGAGAAATCATCCGCTTAAATTCACGCAGCTGCGTATAAACCGGATATCAACTCCCCACTGGCCGTACCCTTCCTTCATCCGTCAGGCCATGCAGGAATTCCACCAACGTATCTGCAGGTTTGCGGCCTTGATGGCCTACGTGATGAAGGTTTGATATATGAGCGTCTTCTTCGGGAAGAGTATGGCATTGGCACACGCATTGACCTATATCCTGGCCTGCCTCACCACTTTTGGGAGTTCTTCCCTCAGTTGACAACACAAATTGAGCAAAGAACAGAAGATACTGTGAACGGAATACTGTGGTTATTAAAGGGCGGTCACGATTGCTAGAGATCTGGAAATAGATCAAATTGTACGTGCAGCTGAGTATGTCGTGGCAAAGTAGCAGTCCAGCAGGGTGAGCTTTACAAATTAAGACTGCTGCCTCTTAGTAAAAAGAAAGGGATTTTGCGTCTGCTATCATACATTTGTATTGAAGTTTGAGATGTCCGCTCGTAGAATATCAGAAACTGAGCACAACCGGTCGCCGTCCAGCATTGTCGTCCAGTTTAGTTCAACTCATATACGGGAGCTAATCTAGCTGAGCTATCCAGACTTGAAGTTGTCATTTAACCCTAGTAGGTCCCCGTGCAAGTGCCCGAAGCACTTGGCAGGCATTGTTTAAAAGAGGATACCGTCTTCCGGTTACCGGAGGCGAGAAGAGGTGTTCTAGTGCGCCGAGGAGCGGCAAGATGAAGGCGTTCTCTAACGCAGAGTCGCCCATAATTGGCATCAAAGTAGTGAGGTGTTGAGATATCCCAACCATCTCGCTGGCCTTTGGGATGCAAGGGCATCCGTGGTTGCGACTGATCCACCGTTGAGTCTGAAGAGACTCAAGCCCGTCGAGCCTGATCTCTCCCCCCTTGTGTTGATGGTGCACCTCGGCTGTGGCTGTTGATGATGATCTGCACAAAATACCATATGCCCACATACAGAGGGCAGCATGAAAGAGGGCAAAGGCTTGGAAATCTATACGTTCCCTGGGAACAATTATTCGGGCAATCCTGAAAAGCTGCCCTGCGTGCCAAACAGCAGTTCTCGCCAGTTGCGTTTTCTGCCACTCTTCGAGTCGATATAAAGCTTCTCCAGCATTCACATGCCTTTCGTTTCCCAGTAAAGCTTCTATGAGGTAGGTTGGCGTCGCTGTGTAGAAGACGTGGAATTCGCACATGAACTCCGTGGCTGCAGTGGTTCTAGACCTGGGGTTTCGCTGTCGACCAGAACTCTTATCTGATCCAAGAGACAAGCTAGTGGCCCAGATGCCAATAGACTTGAATCCTTGAAGTGAGTCGTGAATACTATGTTTCGGCGATGGTCTTGGACATCCATGGACAGAAGCGAGCATGCCGCCATCATCCTCGCAAAGCCTCCGTCTTGTAGTGACGGCATCTTCTGTAGAACTGCGGCGTCTGCGAGACAGGTTGTGAGTGATAGTTTGTGCCTGTCATCGGCTGTTTGGAGATTGAGGCGCATTCGCCTCCACTCATCCGCTGAGCTCGCAGCCCATAGTTCAGCCCTCTCGGGGATAGGGGTCGCCACTTCCAGACAAGACATCTGTGGGAGGGTGTCCCTAATAATAGCTCGTTGAGTGCACTTTACAAGATGCCGATATACGGTCCTGCGATGAGAGGTTGGTCAGGAGGACAACAAGGAGCCGAGGATTAGGGGAACTCACCTCTTCGTCGATTCTTGCTCCACCCAGCGCATCCAAGTCTCGTCTAATTGTTCAACTGTTTGTTCCACAGATGGACTGATATTGAGATATGCCGATGGTAGGAATCGGCGACCGTGGCGCATCATCTGTCGTTGCGAGTTGTCAGTTTGCACGAAATTGTATTAGGTAGGGCTGATAAGTACCGTAACAGGAAACTCGGACATGACGTCGGAAATTTCGGACTTTCTCTTGTCGCCACTCCAAAGTGCGATATCAGACAAAATAACAAATGACTGAATGTGCGGTACGGTGCGAGTCAAGAAATTCTCCTGATCAGTCTTCAATAGAGTAAATCACGGGTTAACTTGGGATTTATATTGCAATTGAACATGTCAAGGGACAAGAATCATACCAGGATAGGAAGATAACGTAGAAGTTCCACCATAGCAAGACCAAACTTGTGGGCTGCTAGATTAGGCGAGAAAGCGGCACTGGCTGTAATGCAAGCCATCAGGAGCGATATATCGCAAGTCGATGGGCTGAATGTGGGAACGTGAACATAGCTAACCAGCTGATCTTTTTGCGATGTGAGGAAGATTTTGAGCAATTCCTCAAGAATCTCAACTGATGGAAACGATGTCACACCTTGCGGTGGCCGCGTTGTCGAAAAGTGGTCGGCCATAATTACCACAATCTCGTCCCTGCGAGAGGAAGACAAAGGCTCAGCAATAACACTGGGATCAAAATTACCCATAGACCCTCTCATCAGAACCTGTGCCTCGAGCGGAATGGACAGAGACGCCCTGTCCGATGCTGCGTCACCTTTTGGCCTTGGATGCCAACTACCCAGTGTGGCGTCATAGGCTTGGACTGCTTCTTCGGATATACCAGGCTTGGCCCCGGTCCCCGTGGTACGTGTTGATACCATGTCCGACAATGCGGTAGCGTTGTGAGATGTGTGCTCTCCAGGCTGAACGCTATACAAACTCGAGGAGGCCTGGTCGATGAGCGACCCGCTGAGAGGGGGATCAATAGCCATCATTCTAGACCAGGCATTCGAATTTGAGAAAGAAAAATCAAAGATGCCATCAAATTAATACGCATCGTCTGGCATGAAGAAGGGTTCAGTAACCGAATTGAAATATGAGGTCTCCATGATCGCTGTTGAAGGACTTAGCTGGGCTCGCATCGGCGAAGCAGAAATGGTGTCGATTGAATTGCTTGAATTGGCACTCATGAAAGACAGACTTTCACCTTCTTGTGTTGTTGTTTGGCTCCCAAAGTTACAGTTCGTAGTTGTTGCCCTGGGTTGGTGCTGTTGAATGGAGTCAGGCGAAGGTGGTTCGTTGGGGTAACGGCTCGTATCATGAGAGTTTTCTTCCTCGGACTGTGCTAGACTCTGGCTACTATCGATTTCCTTGAGCGATGACCTGACGCAAGCAATGCCTCTCTTTCGACAGCGTTGACATGTTTGGAGATCATCGCATCGAACCTTGAATACGGCACATGCTTGGCAAGCCTGGGAGGCGCGAGGGGCCTGAATCGCAAGACGTCTTTTGTTTGAGGGCCCCTCATCATGAGAGGTTTTATAACGTCCAGACCGCTTCCGCATTTCCCTGATTGAATGTCAGGGTTTGAGTAGAAGGAAGATTCTTTGTTGTCCAGCACAAATATGGATATACCGGGAAAGTCGGTCTTGTTCAGGAAAGTTGTATAAACAATCAGGGTGTTGTATGTGTCCTTTATACTTGAATTAGAGCTATGTCGAGGGTCAAGATAGAAAAGGAATGTGCCATCTAGAGACAAGCATGAAGTCGAAAGGGTAGTGTGATAAGTGACTCGAATCAATGGCAGGAACTTACCTGAATAGGTTTCAGGCTATGAAAATGCAGATAGAATCAGGAAACGTATATGAACATCCGCAAAGACAGGGTGCTTCAAGACAAGTCGATTATGAGAGCATCTTCAGAAGTGGTTATGCTTAGGGAAATGAACGACACAGCGTCTGGGCTGGCAAAACAAATGCCGTGACAGATTCTCCATATTTATTTAGCCTTCTACGCAAAGGGAACCAATCAGGGACGGACTAAATAACCACGGGGTATTGTTTTGCTATACCCCGCTTAGCATTACTTCCCTTGTAGGAGACTACGGTTGATCTTCCAATAAATCCGCTTACAGCCATCTAGATACAGTCTACTGACGATTAGAAAAGTCGATCACGAGTCTTACAGTTCGAGATGTAAGCATCTTCTTCCTTCCTATTACTAAAAGACACTGTCTCTTGCGGGATCAACTATGCCGCCTTGTATAGGGTGATTTGCAACACTCTCACATCTATTTACATGGCCCGTGTTATGCGGAGTGCAACGTGGAAAATACAAAGCAGTGGCTGGTTCAACATTATTTAGCTAAATACTTCAATGTCGTCAATTCTCGCTTCTTTGCAGACGCAGCTAAATATAACATCAGGGGTTCCCATAACAACCGAGATCATTTCAGGACAAGCCCCGACAATTTCCTGTTTACTTCGTTCCAGGAAGTTAATCGCGCTACCCTCATCGATAAAATCGAATGCCTCAACTGCTTTGTAGCCATTCCACGATCCGCCAGAGAACTGTGAATCGTGGAACAAGTACGCGGTGCTCTTGGGCGTTACATCTTGCCAAAGGATATACGAGTTGACTTTGACGTCCTCCATCGCAAGTTACGCACCCTTGGCTGCCCGCTCTCGAAACCAGGCTTCAGTATAATCGTCCGTCTTTGTCGTCCTACTATGGAAAATCAAAGCGCGGATGGCGCCGACATGCGCAGTCTTGCCAACTCCTCCCCGGGTGAACTTACCTACTTGTCTAGCAACGCATCCTTGCTGATCGAGCCGACAAAAGATATGCGCACCGGCGGTAGCGCGATAACCGGGATCCTGAAAGCTGGCATGAACAATAAAGAGACTTGGAAATGTGAGGCAGGTCACGTAGTTCCAGCCAGGTCGCTGCGTGCCCTGTGGTGTCGTGGACGAGTTCGACAACTGGATGTATTCGCGTATAGGTGAGCCGTTCTCGCTGCCCTTCTTTGACATGCCGGCATGAACAGTTTTGTACTCATTGTTCAAATATTTCTGTGGTCCACCCATCAGGCTTGGTGACGGATATGAACCAAGTTATCTCCTGATGAACGCTGAATTTTGCGCTCGACGTTGTTGTGAGGGAAAAGTCTGGTAGCCCAGCTTGAACTTTGAGGGAGAATTCTTTGGGATTCCTCAGCGTGGCGAAGAAGTCTTCCCTCTTCTTTATGTCAGTCGGACTCGTTGACATAAGTCTCAACAAGTTTTCGGTACTGATGGGATCTGTAACATCTCGGAATATGGCGCGTCGTTTCTCAGCATACTCGGTGAGCACATCCGGGCTTGCTGCTTCGAGCAACACTTGCTTCAATCCGTCTGCCAAGTGCGCGGCATCTAGCAGGCCAGTTGTGAGGCCGAGCCCGCCAACAGGGTTGTTGAGCTATATCTCTGTGTTAACTATCGACCGCCACAATGGAGTGGGATACTCACATGAGCAGCGTCTCCAGCCAGCAACACGTTGCGTACTCGGTAGTGAGTGGCGCAGCGCTGGTGAATTGTGTACGGTGCGAGGGCCTCATATTCGATCTTGCTTGTATCTCCTGGAAGCAGACGACAAAGCCGATCTTTGACCACAGCGATAGTGGCCTCATCGAGCGCTGCTGCATTCTGGGTGTGCTCCTTTTGAACTCCTGTTGCAAATCGCCATTTGGTACCCTTTCCGCGTTTGACAACAATACCCCAGTCGATAGGGTCAACGAAGAAGGTCGCAGGCTTCCAGCCAAAATCACTAAGAGCATACTGGAAATTGACAGCAACGAACTGCAGTGAATCCCAGGTATAACCCTCAAGCTTGACGCCCAGACTCTTCCTCACCGTGCTGCGAGCACCATCGGTTCCGACTAGATACCGGCACGTCCCTTCTATCTCACAACTGTTGGCTTGGTCCTGGACCCAGTAGGAGACAGAGTCGTCGCGCTGTTCCAGTCGCTGAAGATGATGGGAAGACAACACGTCGGCATTGTCAGTCTTGAGCAGCGCGTCCAGAGCGAGTTTGCAGAACTCTGGCTGGGACAAGCAGACGGCGAAGTTGGGGTCATCTGGAGGTGCTGTGAGTGGGAAGAGCATGTTTGCTTTGCCGTCTCTCCAATCACATCCCTCGGTGTTGTTATCGCCGGCTTCTTTGACGGCCTCGAGAATGCCTGCTTTGGAGAATTCTTCCAAGACGGCCGGAAAATAACTGTCAAGGGATAAGCTATCATGCTAATTGATGATAGACGGAAGACACCAGGGGAGCTTACGCCACTGCTCGAGGAGACCGGTCAAGGTTGCTTCCAGTCTCGAACACTGTCACTTTGATACCAGCCTGCGCAATGAGTAGGGCAGTGAAAAGGCCAACGGGACCAGCGCCGATAACTGCAACGGGGGTTGTCCATTTCGTCTACAAATCCCAACATTCTTAGCAGGCCACAAAGTGATGCGTTCAGACGTCTAAGAAGCTTCATAGACTCACCACCATGGCTGTAGATTTGTCTGAGGTTGTCTTGGAGCGTTTGCACAACAATAAAGAGACTTGAATGTTGGAGTCTCGAGAGTAACTGAAAATCCCAGTAGATTCTTGATAAGGTAGATACCGAGGGTCATGTATTGTAACGTATTGTATGCGGTGAACATGCCTGGCTAGTCGCACAGCTGTCGTGTTTGTAGACCGAGCTAAGTTACCTAGCTCCCACACACTCTCTAGCTCCTCAGGTGCCTGGATGGCTACGACTGGTTTAGTGATTGGATGCATATCGTGGGGATTGCGGGGAGCATTGGTTTCCATCCAGTGCGATGTGAATGTCGGCATGCCGAAGATGCCTTCGGGATCTTGCACCTTTGTGGTCCACATCGGCCCAGAAGGTTTCTGCCATGCTACAAAATGAGAGGAGACTGAATCTCGGAGATGCATGTGAAAGGTGGATGCTACTTAAACATGTAGTTGCAGTATACGACAGTATTCTCCGGACTCCTTGCTAAGAGTCCTCGGTTCCATAACATCGTGAATCGCCTCATTTTTGGTGGGGAACCTCAGGCTGGTGTGACCACGTGAGATCCGCCGAGTAGCTTAGCAATATTGGGTGGCCAGCTGTATCTAGCTTTAGGTTGAGTTTTTAACGTTCAGCATGTATTTGTTTATCAGTTTCCGCGTGTGTTCTACGAACCATGTTTAAATATCCCCATGAACAATCGTCTCTCCTCCTATCCTCCCACGTGCAGTATCCAACGCTAAGATAGGGTTGGACTTCCTGTGCTTTTGATCTTTGCGACTCGGAGGGGTAGTTGATGACCAAATGAGCACCCCGGAGTGATAATTTTTTCGCAATCGCTGCACCAAGTCCCATTGAAGAACCACTCACTACAGCTACCTTCCCTGTCAGGGTTTGCGTCGAAGCCATGTCTAATACAGGTTCGGATGTACTGGGTGTTTTCGTGAATATTCGACGACTCTAGGAAGACTAAGAACAAGGTATCCGGTGTAGTTTCTATTCTACTCGATCAGCACCGTCCGCTGGTGGCCTCCTGACAGTATTCTCTTTCGTTCATGAACCGGCCCGCAGGTAGGCAGCAATCCATCCCGAGCCGTGTCCACGTCTCATCCCGAATGCTGATCATGGTTAATGTCGGGATCTATTGCTTGACGGACTGCTTAGACCCACAACAGCCAATCTATTAGCCGACGCTTACGCACCCCACAGTCGACATACCGAGATCAACATCTTAGTCTAGATTCTGGCTCGGCAAACAGATCCCCAGCGTTCCCAGGGTTAGTAGACTAGTGCGGAGGCATTCGATAGTCTATGTACTGGACTATGAAGAATCCATTATGCCTCTCTGAAAGCCAATTGGACATCCCACGCTTCGCGCACTTGTGAATTGTGTCATACTAGTAGATGTGTTATTGTCTCGCTCCCCATCATTTTATAGTCCCCGTCGTCCCTACTGCTTATACCTTCCACAGCTCGATTTTCCAAGCTCTTTCTCATCACCAAGGCAATGGCTGTATATCTCCATGGATTCAAGGCTCATCATACCATGGAGTCTTCAACCCTTGTTCGAGAGCTAACGCTTTGTGTATAGGCCTACGATTGCTGAGACTGGAATCCCTCATGCCCTAATACGCGACGACGAGTTTGAAGGATACAACATCCCGGCCGGAACGGTTGTCACTTACAACCACTGGGCCATTGCAAATATGCCTGACGAATATGAGCAACCGGATTGTTTCTGGCCAGAGCGTTTCTTGAATGACGATCTTGACAAGCTCGTGAAAGGGCACCTAGACTTTAGTGCAGGTACGAACTAAACTCCGGCCGCCATAAGTGCAATGAACTGACAGTAATAATAAAACTATAGGAAGAAGAGTTTGCGTCGGAAACAACGTCGCTGTCACCAACCTCTTTATCGCCGTTTCTAGACTTCTGTACTGTTTTTTGACATTTCTAGGATTCCAGATGCGCCTTTCAACACCTTAAAACCTTTGCATGTGACGAAACAGGGTCCGCCTTTTCAGGCCAGGATTCAAGCCAGAAGCAAAGCGCACCAGAGGCTCATTGAAAATGATTGCAGTTATCTGTTTGTCTGATTTTTTGAATCCAATTAATTTTCTCTACTATATAGGCTAGTTGGTTAGATTGAAAGTAGATACTAGTTTTAGAGCTTTCAGTATTATATTTATAGCCTAACCTCTACGTATCTACTGAAGCTACTATAGTAAATACCAGCCACTAGTAAACAACAATATGATAGTAGCATTAGTATGTGTTTATACAGAGTGAGGTGCCAAGTTGCTAATCACTAAAGTAATAAATAGTGAGCAAGCAGTGAGAAAGGTTAGATAAAGCCCAATTCATAATAGTAAATATATACATTAATCAAATAGCATTCTAATATTAGTAGTACAATCCTTACTTATCTATATACTCGTCTCGCTTGTAACCCTATTAAGAAATGCTATCACGTTTCTCAGACCTTGAATAGCTGCTGTGAGCTGCTTCTCGGTTAAGGTATCCTCTAAGTCCACATCCCCCAAATGGAAGTCAAACGCATGCTAGGCATCATCTGGAAACTCAGTGGTGACATCGACGCCAAGAACCTGCAAGACCTCCGCTGTTGACCGACTCAACCGACATGGTACCACGTTATCGTTCTTTCCATGGAAGATAAACGTGGACGGGAGCCCTGACAGGTCAGCAAATGCTTTGGGAAACAGCCTTTGCGCCGAAGCTGGTATGGACGTTTTCTGGCCGCGGATGGCGATCTCTTTGCTTAGCCCGTCGATGCCCGTCATTCTATCCGGGATGAGCGCCTCCATATGCAAGGCCATAATGAGACCGAATCGAGAGTCCGTTGCTAGGTCGTCAGGCCAGGGATAGCCTGAGCGGGCAACCTCTTTTTCATTGCCTCCAGAATCAAACTGGGCCAAGACTGGGCCGGCTTCAACAGGTGGAAGCCCAAGGACGTTGGTTCCTTTGGTCGTGTACCGCTCGTCAGCCGGGTCGAGCATCCCGTAGAGTAGAAACAGGGCTCTCGGTTTTGTCGGCGTGAATGAGGCCACAGTCAGAGCCAGATAGGCACCCGCGCTAGAGCCCGACAGAATCAAGGGACCGATACTAATATTTAATTCGGCTGAAAGGCGTTTCGAAACCCATTCATATGCATCCGCCGCATCGTCGACTGAATCATGGGCTGTTGACTCGGGCATAAGGCGGTAATCGGGGCTGACGAAGATCCACCTGCGTCGGAAACAGGCGTTGATCAGCCAGTGTGGCTGTACGCTGTAGCGGTCGCCGATAATCTACTCCGGTTAATGAATAACTCCTGGTGTATTATTTTTACAGCAGCAACGTACCAGCCATCCACCATGGTAATGTAGCACCACGGGTGTTGGATCAGTGGAAGGCTCTAGGGGGACCAAGACCTCCAGTTTCAGTTGGAGTTTTTCTGCCGTCTTGTAGGTGAAACTGCGCGACTTATAGCCGGAATGGCTTGAGAAGGAAGAGACTGGCATGATACCCGACTGTAATTAGTGTTATGAAGCAGATGAATTTCCCGAAAGGGCGAAGGCGCTTGTCTCCAGTCTAAGTACGTTCCCGTCACGGCTTCGCAATTGCCAAGGCAACCGGAAATGCCATGTTACGGCTTTTAGAGCGTGCGGGGAATGTCCCGAGGGTCGATCCCTCTCGGAGCTGTGGTCTCTGATTGGGCACTCCTCGGCCGATTTTCCTACCCGATGCCACAACATCGACACTTCTTAGTGCGTTTTACGTACTAAAGGTTAAGACCAAGTCCCTATTAGACTTTCAATGTTAGGACTTGACCCTTTACCGGGGAACTTGAACTTGCGGAGGTGGGGAATATGCCGCTTGGTTGACCTGGGGGTGGGGAATCTCCCGCGTCTAGACCATCACGGATTGATAGAGCAGGGTTCGGAAGCGAGCCGTCCCCTGTTTCCTTTCTCCAAGCACATCGATGTTGATGTGATCCAGGTTTGTGTCCAATTGTGAGGCCAAAAGCTTACATGTGCATAGCTCACTAGTGATCTTCCTCAATCTGCGCATCGAGTCTGCGAGGTTGTTAGGATCCCTTTGCTTGCATCGGAAGCGACACCTCAGGACAAGTTGAACCTCGTTAAGTCTCTCCAAGACGACGGCAAAGTAGTCGCCACGGTAAGTTCATGATTTTGAATTTGCTCAAACGGCATCAAGGCAATACTAATGACTCCTTGAAGGTTGGCGATGGACTAAACGACGCCCCTAGCTTGGGAGCAGCTGACGTTGGTATCGCGTTATATCACGAAGCCGCATCGACTACAGCTGGTGCGTTTGTTATGATTCTCAACTCTCGTTTGGAATCAATACTGGCATTACTCGAGATTGTGAAGCTAACTGTACATACAGTAGATCCGAGTCAACCTGTTGTGGGTATTTGGATACAACCTTTTGGCACTAAGCATGGCAATTGGCATCATTCAACCCTTTGGGCCTTTAGGGTGGTTCTAACGCCGTAAGTGATGCAATGTGGGAATATGAAACCAATTGCTTGGCCAGGTCATTAGCAGCGGCACTCATGTTGTGCTCATCCATGGTTATTACTCTAAACAGTCTAAGGTTGCGAAGTAAACTAGCCGCTTTGCATAGCTAAAGCACTCAGGATAATATGCAAGAAGAGTGTGCATTGCTAAGAGGTTGTTGCTCATAGTTACATAGGGCGTAACTAGTACCATCAATCCAGCCCAATCTTTTCCAAGGCGAAATACAATCAGTCAGTCAGTCAGGGGCTTTCCACCTTCTGATACATGCTAAGGCGAACCTTTAAGCCTGACTGCCGAACGAACCAACTGTTCCAAGTCTTCCACTCGCCACTAGCTAGCTCCATATCGAACTCTAGAAACAAAGTTGGCAGCAACTTATAAATCTCCAAGAGGCTGAGGTTCTTCCCTAGGCAGGATCTTGATCCGTTTCCAAATGTGAAATTGACGCGTTGCATCCTCGCCATGCGAGTGTTGTATCCTTCCTCGTCTTCTAAATCGCTCGGTAGCCATCGTTCAGGCAAGAACTCGTCAGGCTTGTCCCCAAAGACGTCCGCCCGCCGATTGATGACCCAGGCGCAAACAGATACCTGCACCCCGGGACTAATAAGAGACTGGTTGTCCAGTTGAAGTCCTGACCCTGGCACAACACGCTCAAGACCGAGCCCCACTGGTGGATGGAGTCGGAGGGCCTCTTTGATAACGGCATCTAGATAGGGGAGTGCTTGGGCCTTGGCAAACGGGACGGGGGACTTTAGCCCGGCCTCTCGTAACTCCTTCATCAACCTGCTATAAACCTGCGGCTTGCTGAGAACAAAGTAGACAACTGACCGCAGTGGGATTGAGACAGAATCCCTTCCAGAAGCTACATTCGTAATGGAATACGATCGTATCATGGTTTCGTTGGTAACTCCGGGGTAAATATTCTTCAAGCTGATGTAGTGGTCGAGGAAGTCTTTTGGGATATGGCCTCCATCGCGCAAAGAGTTGCTCAACTCGCGCCTGGCAAGAATTTGCTCTTCAACAAAGGATACAACAAAGCTGCTGTCTTTTCTGAATATGCCATTGAGAGGATTCTTCTTCTTTAGGTGCCCCAGCCATGGAAGATGGCAGATCTTAGTGGTAAAGTTAGTCAGAAGATTCGACGGCCGACTCCATGTAACACGTTGGCTCTCACTGGTGCATCTGCATCCATGTGGCTGTCAAGATAGCGTCGATGGCAGGCTCATACTTGAGCAGAGCCCGCATGGAATAGGCAAGAGAGACAGGCCGCCTGATCGCTCGATGAATGGACTCGTCCGCTTCCGTAAACAGTGCCGGGATCACCTTGCCTCCATCATGCTGCACGAAAGCCTGGTAGAACTCTCCCTTTAGAAGGGTCTGTTAGCCCAACGCTCCATCCTAGGCACCCGGTGTAGGCGGACCTTGCAAAACCCCTTTGTAATTCCGTAGATTTTGGGTATTGCTCCAGGGTCAGATATACTAACGGCATTCGGACCGACGCGAACGACATCGCCATATTTGCGGTGTAGAGCGATGAGTGTCATGTGGTGAGCCCCGTTTCGGACGTCCCAGTACCTCCAGAGGTTCGTGAGTCGGGCAAGTGCTGGGCCAGGGATCTGGCCGAGTTGGACATGATACTTGAGCCATTGAGCTGTTAACGCAGCGACCACTACCAAGACGAAACATGAAGCGGGCGCAATGCATATGTCATCCCACATTGCTATGTAAGTCATCTCGCCGCAGCTCCCTCGATGGCGGAAAATGCAATGTGGTGTAGTAGGCCTGACCACGTCGACAATGATCAATGCTGTCCGAAGAGCGAGAACACCTATGGTCTTGAGCGGTTGGTGTTGTCTGGAGGACAGAGAACGCAGGATGGCCCCTCACTGATGTAAACAGCCATGGATGAGCCGTCCAGTGTAGGACGCATGTAACAAGATGAGTAAGGAAGCCCTTCTCCTACGGTCTAACCATTATAAAACTTCAGAATCCCCATTAGGCGAGCTGTTGGTGGCAAAGTAACCTACGCGCATGGGTCGTCCGCACTTGGACGAGGTTTGCTGACCTTTGAGGGAGAGGCGAAGAGGAACAAGTTACGAATCCCGCTTTGGGTAGATCGTGTCAATTGATCCGTTCTCTCATCCCCCTGTTCGACATCGCATTCTTCCCTGCTCAGCTACCTTCATAACACCTGCTACAATCCTTCTGACAGTCACCGAATTGGCTTCGTCCCCAACCGTTGATAGGTGACACTATCTTCTCCAGCACGGAAATTCAGTCAAGTGCTCCGGGCGTGGTGATGCACCACAAAGCAAAGGCCACATACCAGGGAGCTGATATCGTGCGAGTGTCTAACCACCAAGACCGTTGTGTTGATCACGTTCAGTCTGAAGGCGATTCTCTTGGTCTTCATCGGGCGTGACCCGCTTCGGTTTGGGCTCTTGGATGATGGCCTTCCAGGGCTGCACTGGCTCTGGCAAGGTGGCTGGCTTCGGCTGGTCACCCATTGCTCTGCGACGAAGGTAGCTGGTTAGCTGATTCGAGTGTTGAAGTGGGCGAGTGGGTTATGAGCTGCAAGAACATTGATAGCTACCAGATGTGTCGGCGAGCGGCCCATCACAGATATACATATGAGCGCGCCTCAGCTGCAAACCCCCACTTCCTCCAAGGCCGCACCGTCTGCCTCACCTTTGTCACATGCAGCATCTCATGGATAGTCTCAAGTACGTAATGGAAACGTCGGCAGTGCCCCACGCTCACCCCGCATCTAAGTCCTAAGATCGATCTTCAACTACCGAGCCTCGAGAACGATCGACTAGCGTCCGCCTTCGTCCCGCAGTAGCGTCCTAGTTCCCGTCAGCCGCCTGGACCCACTCCTACTGGATGTTCATGTTGAATCGATGATCTACCGATTATGACGCCTGTTGATCACTCTCTCCTTTAATTCGCAGGCTATGTTCTTGTGATCAGTCCAAATGACCAAAGACGCGGCGTGTTTTCACCAATGAACACCATTACTTGCATGCAAAGTGAGCCGCCAAGAGTTCTCTGTCGTGCTGAATGCACCAAGACTGAGTGAGGTCACTCGTGTCTATCCAAATTGTTGCGGCGGCTGATTCGATGTCGATGGAACTGCTGCAGATCGTTTCCCGTTCTGGGGAAAGGCCAAAGTCGAAATCGTATGATCTGATCGGACGAATTTTCGTCCGATGATGCATTGGTGAAACCGGAAGGGTGTGACATGCTGCGGTTGGTGGTGGTGCATGGACGCGCCTCATTGCCTGCGTTGAGGGTCTTCAGGGTTATCTGAGCTTGCCAATTTTCTTTCTGGCGAACAATGTCGAGCTGGTGACTCTGATCTCTCGATAAATCCTTCTTTGAGGCAGTGGTCTAGGTGCTCGTCTAAGGCCTGTTGCTTATGGAGGCTGAAGGGGTGTATCTTGGCGGAGAACGTGAGAGTACCCTTACTTGGTGTGGATGCGTATGGGGTCCATCTACTACTGTCACGGTTCTGGCGGTAATACGTGGGAGGATTAAATGCTCCGGAAGTTCAAGTGTAAAATTAGAATTATCCTTAACCCGTCGATTCCTCGGGGAGCATCTGCCCCTTTTCCGTGAAGAGGATTAGCCTCACTTCAACACTCTCCCGGGGTGGTGCATTAGGGGGCGCCATGGGATTGGTGAACGACCCGTGAGCGCAGTCTGTACAACCGTATCAGCAGGGGGGTCGTGCGAGATACATTTTGCACCTTACAGTTGATTGGGCTTCCTAGATTGGAGTTGGCCGAATCAAAGCTCAAGAAGATGGTGACATCGCCGGGCGTCATGTCGCTGAGCCAGTACCACGACTGCTGCTTGGATGGTCGGACGTAGTAGATCTCCCCAGCATACTCGGGAGACACGCGGTCAGCGGGGACGAGGTCTTCTTCGGAAAGGGTTCGAGCATCGCAGAATGCGAGCGGCGATTCGGTGATGGTGCGGAATAGTGGCCGCCACACACTGTAGTTTGGCGAAGATCAGCCCGACCTCGCTAGTGTTCGTGACTCGGGGCTCCTCACTTGATGATTCTCGTACGGTACTCGCCAGATAGATATCTAGCTGCCTCTTCCTCGCTCAAGTGACGCCGAACTCGGTGAAAGCCCCCTTCTCTTGTGTGATCTATGACAGTCAATAGGGCCGTGTTTGATGTAAAGCCTGCAATGCTTACCGATGTGAATCGCTGTTACGGCGGGTGCTTGCAGTGCACGATCGTTGGAAGATTCCTGCTCGTTCGTCATGGGAGTATTGAGCCGCCTCTGCATTCGTAAGTCAAGTTATCCTCAGGGGGACAGAGATGGGAGATTGGCAGACTCGAATATCATAGCAGATGATGCGATCAGTTCTGAAGTGACTGCGGACAAGCTCGATGGTCTCCTTCATGTACGCTATGTTGGCCTCTTCGGACTTATTATATGCAACGTAGGAAGGTAGCCGCTTGAAGGTGAATGAGTGCTTGTCAACGCTGAACAAGTTCTCATGCCCGCGAGCATCGTGAATTGTGATCCTATGAAAGAAAGAGTACTCGAGGTTTGTTGATTCTCCGCTCTCGAACCCTGGAATCTGGGCTAGGTAGTATGGCTTCTCGATCTTGTAACGGTCGAGATCTGCGAGGTGCTCTAGGGTAATGGGCATCGCTGGAAGAGCGCGGTCGTCTCTTCCTGGTCTATGTTACTCTTATCCCTTTGACAGTCCTAAGACAACACTTGACCTATGGCCCCCATAGAGACCCGGGAGATTAGCGGTATGCTGGTTGACTTTAAGAAGCTGTGGCTCTATGAGAAGTGCTATGTACTGTAATGTAGATCTCTTAAAGATGTGACTTCTGGTGCTATATAAAATGGGTGTGACCTTATGTACCTTGTTTTTCTTGCATTTTTCCTGCCGTAACGGTGTCACGCCCCACTTAACGTGACCGGACCAATAGACAGGAACCTGGCCTTCATTACAGGACGTTCCTTTATGGTTTATGGAAGGCCCCCGCCTCAGGCATCCACCAGCCCGACCAAAAGCTGCCCTTTCAGCTTCAGCTTCCATTCTCGCATCATCATTGCAATGAGGATAAGCGAGCTCGTCGCCCTGTTCTCGACGTTTAGCCTGCGACTTTCCGCTGGACTGTAACCTCGCCGTCTTCCAAACACTTGCCCTCGCTTCGAGCCTGCGAAACATTTCTGCTCCAGCAGCTTTCGCTTCCCCTCTAGCACCTCTCGCTTCCCCTCCCAGTAAATAATCATGTTACCCAAGCCATTCGACCTGCTCACCTCAACGGCCGCCGAGATCCAGTAGCTATTCCAACTATCTCAACCCCACTACGGCCAGTCAGTCAGTCAGGAGCTTTCCACCTTCTGACACATGCTAAGGCCTATAGGTGTATTGGATGGTCCATCCGTGGTCGTATACGTTGCCGACAAAATTTACACTGCTGAGTAACTCGGAGACGTCAAAGTGCAGTTGGTTTGTGCTCCAAGCAGCGGGTGAATTTGCTCTGGAATGTCTGCGGCTGGGCATCTGTTGTACAGTGGGCTGGACATGCAGGCAGACACGTCAGCTAGGCCACCTGCAACCTGGGCTTTGCACTACCACCGCCGTCAAAATGAGGCTGCCACGTCATAGCCCAATGTACTTGTACCCGCAAGTACTATACGTGACGCGAAATTCCTGCCTGCAGTGGTAGGCTGACAAAACTGTTAACTAGACTCCCATCCATGATCAACGTCATGCTTGGTTAGGCCCCGCTCCGGCGCCAGACTGCAACTTGACGTCTTCAACCGTCTTCGCTTCGACCATGACCGCCTACGTTACCCAAAATGAGGTATCTGAATGCCTCCACTCTTAAACTGTCTTACCCAACTGTGACTGACTGTTTGCTAGGTAGCCCTCGAGCCACTGGCGTCGAGACACAACCATTCTGGCGAAACACTGGAAGGCCAAGAGACTGTTTACTTTCTGCAACTCCTAGGGAAGCAGTCGTTTTCATCGGCCTACGGACGCACATATGCGTCCTTCCTCCGTCAACAGCTCACCAGGCATGATCATAGCTCGCACACCAGCCTTTTTGGGAGCTTTTGGCCAGAGCAGCCTGATACTCGGGCTTGCATGCTTCGTTTTCTTGTTTTGGCTGCCTCAGAGATTCGCCAAGTTGAACCTACAAAGGCAACCCTGAAAAGTATAGCGAATAATGTCGCCGGTAAAGCCTTCGGGCATCGAGATGGTTCAGAGGTTGACTTGTCCCCTTGTTTCCAAGCCGTGTTCGTTTCGGCGGGCTGGCTGTCGATGCTCTATGAGCCATCTCACAGGCACACCACTGGTGTCTTCTCCATTCGGGGGTTACCACGCCAGAGCATCACGAGGATTCAGCAGAACATCGATCCCTGTCTGCAGAGGCCGCTGTCTAGCGTGTCTCTAGGCTTCGGTCGGTTACTTCCAACCATGCACATCGATGCCGCCGAAGGCCAAACCAACCGGCTCCAAGTGTCCATGCTGGCATTCGACACTCTTATGCGCATGGGCAAGGTCCGCATCAACTGGAGTGACTCGCTTGGATCCCACCTCCAGTTCGATCCCATAAGGAGAGAGCTGACCTTGTTCCGTCTTCCCTCCTACTGCGCCCTCTGCCTGGAATCTCAGGACCAATTCACCTTGTTTGAACGGTAGCCTACCTCAATCTTCTATCCTTCTGCACTTGGCTCAAGTACCTGTCTTCCTAACACGATTGTGGTAGGTTAATCCCTCAACACAGCCCAGTTCCGTCGTACAACGTCCGGCATCTTCTTCAAGAGATTCTCCTCTCATATCGCGTCATTTTCGGCCAGGACAAAAGGTCCAGAAACATCTTCAAGACCACGGAATCCAAACGCGTGTTGTCAAATGATGGCATCCACGACCCAATTCTATCCGTCCTCTGTGGGGAGAAACTCGGCCGAAATGTTCGTCATCTCTTGCCGGTCTTCTGGCCGGAAACGTGCTTGAGTGATATTGAAGGTAACGGTCACCTTATCGAACAATCTGTCTACATTGATGCGATGGACTTTCCGATTCTTGGACCTCGCCTGCGGGTGATCCAAACGTTTGCTGGCAGGCAGACACCTAGCTTAGTGAGGGACATGTGGCAAGACCGAAGGAACCCAATGCAATGGTACACTTTCTGGGCAGTGCTCTGGATTGGTGGGATATTAATCATTCTCGGGACTCTTCAGTTAGCGGTAGGCGTCATCCAGTTAGGGCGGGTTTTCAGAACTTCATAGTCCGGATACAACTTGATACAAAATCATAGCAAGATGATGGTCGGCATCGCTACACACCTGAGAATATGGATCAATGATGTGCGATGCGATGTAACTCCGTCTGCCTATCTGATATTCCCTGAAACAAGCTTGTCGTATGCCGATTCACTCTGATCTTCTTCCCTGTACTCGTCGCCTTCAATCCCTCGGCGGAGTCTTGCAGCTTCCTCCAACCGCTGCAGAGCCTCCTGATCCGTCGAATCTTTAGCCTGAAGTGCTTCGCCTAATTTGTGGGACACACGGGCTCTATCCCCCGTAGCTGCTTGGTTGTACTCGGCTAGAAGGAGTGACTCTCGGAGGTTCTGACTGCAAGAATATCAGCAACGTGGCGGGCATAGTTAATAGATCAGGGGGCACCTGGTGAACAAACATTGCGCCGTCGAAATCTCCCTCATCACAAGCCACGCAACCCAGCTTGTACAGCACTGCCGCAGTGGTATACTGGGTTCGAGCCTTGCCAATGTTGATCATGTGCTCTTTTGCGTCGTTGTAACACTTCTTTGCCATACCAAGGTCTCCTTTCTCCCTATGGAATGTTCCGAAAAGGAGATAGGAACTGGGAGATTAGCATAGTTCTAGCTGGTCTACCCGGATGTCGTGACATTTTCAACTTACTGAGCGAGCATGTACCAGTTTCCAGAGGTCTTGAACAACTCCACAGCTCGGTTCAAGCGAAATCGTGCGTCATCCCGCATCTATAGGCGCCAAGATGCCCAAGCCAAGTTGAGCTGCGACATGCCCTTGCTGTTCAAGTTAACCTCGTCGTTGTCAAAGGTAGTGCATATAGCTTCCGCCCGAATATGGAACTCTCTCGCCTTGACGTAGTCGAGTTTAGAGTACGCAACGTTTCCCAAGTTGTTGTATATGTTGGCCAACTCTTCATGATCTGGTTTCAGCAATTTCTCTCCGATATCCTTGCACTTGGTCAAGTACTTCTCGGCCTGGCTGAACAAGCCCTTGTCCAAACAGCCAACTCCCTTTGTGTTGCACATATGGGCATAGTCGATCGGGTTGCGGGTTATTTGGTTGGATGCACCGTAGGCCTTGAACGCAACATCGAGAACAAAGCCCAGTTGCTGCGATCCAGTCTCAGATAAGTACCTCTCATCGTCAGCGCACGGCTTCATACGTCCCGAAGCGTCAACTTACCATGCAAAGCTGCAAAGAAGTGCACAGAAGTCGTTAGTGGGTGTGAGATTTGCCAACATATCGTAGTGCCTTGCCAGGCTGCTGACGTGAAGCTGATACCTGGAACAAGTACTCCAGTGGCGATGCATGAGACGGCCATTGACCTGCTGAGGAAATGCGCGGAACAGAATCTTAGACGCGTCTTCGAACATCACTTGCCGTTCGTCATTTGTGAGCGTATTAGCGGAACTCGCTTTGAACAAGACGGTGGACCGAAAGCTCTCCAGACACCGGGTCTTTTTTGATCAGGGCCCTGTCGAGGAGCTCTTCCTCCACTGCACCAAGCCTGAATCTGTCAATCCCACTCACATATAGGAATCGTCCATTGTGTACCTACTCGAAATCACCCTCGCAGAACTTCAGTCGATTTGGCACATGAAAATCCTTCCCACGGATAAAGAGTTCTCGAGGGATTCTATCGGGCATCAAAAACGCAAGGATGCCCAGAAAAGAAAATGCAAGCGGTCGGCTCTTGATCGTCTGGAATGCTACCAGCCACACCGTGTCAAGGTAGTGCTGATATGCCTTGGGGCGAACTCGCCGGTGCACTCTGTGCAGCTCCATCTCTCGAGAGCGATACATCCTGGTTGCTAACATGCTGTGTAGCTTGTGCTTGATATTGTGGGAATAAAGGGAGGCCAAACTGATGGCGGGAAGCTCATATTTATTAATAGTTGCTATATTGCTCGAGCTAGTGTGTGGTCTCCTCGCCCTTCTTAGCGTTATATGAAGCCTGGGCGTGTAGTTTCTAAAATTCTCGAATGAGGAATTCGAGAGCTGGGGACACTTCTTCAAGCTGACATACTACTCAGCCTATGCCCTCGTCGGAGGGCTTCTCTCTGCAATTTTTGTCCTTATAGCCTATTTCATCTGTGTTATCCCGACTTCCCGGTCGATCCATGCCGAGCTCACTAAGGGCACTTAGAAAGCAAGTTCGTCTTCTTCGACGCGACCAGTCTGGGCCAGATCATAAATCGCTTCACCAGTAACATCAATAAGATCGACTCATCGGTAAGCGGTAGTCTAATCAGCCTGGCTGCACTCTGTATCACAGCTGCGGTATCGGTCCTCGTCGTAGTTGCTGCGACACATTAGAGTGTCTTATATCTAGTTTCCATCGGAGACTTGTGCTTGTCCATTCAAGTATACTATCTGCACGCTTGTAGATAACTGAGGTGCTTGGAGACTCTATCACGGGGACCCATTTTGAATACGCCCAGCGAAATGCGTGCTCGTGTATCTGTTATCAGGACCTTCAACTAAGACAACGCCTTCAAGCACAAGGCCAGGGATGTGATAGATGATCACATCCGGGTGTGGGCCCCTTTTCTGCCGTTGGACTCTTGGTTGGTTCTTCGTCTGCAGCTCCTATCAAGGTAAGTTTGAATCCTTTTATCAGTCGTCTTAAAGCTGACACATTGGTATGTAGTATCGTCCAGCTCCTTTCCGCTGTTCTCCTACTGCAACTCAACACAAAACCCAGCACCCTAGGCCTAGTGATGAATTATTTAATCTAGATCACCTCATAATTCAACAATCTTCTGCAGATGTGCTCCATGCTTGAGGGAGATATTGCTTTTGCCTAGAGAATGTGGTTAATACGCTGCCAATATGCCCGAGGATCGACTCAACGAGGAGACTGCTCCGCCAGCAGACTGGCCTCGCAAGCCAGCCATTGCCGTCAGCTCCTACAGCGCAGCCTCCAGCGCCGATGATCAGCCATCACTCCACAACCTAGACTTTTGTATCAAGTCAGGTAAGCATGTCACTATCATAGATCGCACCGAGGCGGGAAAGTCATCACTTGCTCTCGCTCTTCTGCGTGCTCTGGAGACGGATGCCTTGGGCGGCGGTAACATCAACATCGATGGAGTTAACATTGCACGTGTGAACTTGACCGACTTCCGGAAGCGGACCATCCTTCTACCTCAAGAGCCTGCCATCTTCGCGGGAACGATTAAAGAAAACTTGGACTTAGAGAGGACTCGTACTGATGAGCAGCTATTTGTCAAATGAGTCGTATGTTTAACCTTCAGCTAAATGAGGACCCTCTGGAGAATCGAGCGGCTGAGTCAGGGTATGGAAAAATTTGTGAAATATGTTCGTTTACTAACTAGCTTTAGGGCAAACTTGTCGGGTAGGCAGATCCAAATCCTCGCCCTCTCAAGGGCAATTTTGACGAAGAACAATATCGTCATTCTCGATGAAGGTGTGGCTCGCGCTATCTTTACTACCTATTGACTAATCGTTCATTGATAACCTGTATCAGCTACTGCTGCAATGGACGCTTCGAAAAGTGCAGTTATCCACGAGGTGATACAACGTCGTTTCCAAAGTCACACCGTCACTCTTGAAAAGCGTTCTTTCTTCTCCAGGCCGAGCAATCTCCATCGGATAGCCGCGGTATCGTATCCTCAAAGCAGTGCGGGTGGTGCCAGGTGGACGTATCACTCACCACATTGAATCTGCCGTGAGTAATTACTGTGTTTCTTTCTTTCGACTCTGATTACCCACTTATTTCTAGCTTTAACATGATAAGGTCTTCGTGCTGCACGATGGTCGCGTGACTAGTTTTGCTACGCTGACGGAGTTGCTGAATGATAAGATTTCTATTCTCTCGCAACTAGTGGCTCAGGCTGGGGAGAGTGTAGCAAGCTGATATTGGCTATCGAATATAACGTAGATAAGAGTCCAATGCTTGGCAGGGTAATAGATTGAAATATGAGACTTGAAAATCTCTTCAAATTGAGGACCTTCCATACTACCCGATGGTGACGTGATGTCGGTCGACCCTCACCTGAAACGCTTTTCCGTGACTTTTTAATGGCAGAGTTAATGAATCGCAACTAGAGTTAACAACGTGCTTCTAAGACTGCTATGTATTGTGTCTAAAACTGCGTTGAGTCACGTTTTAAGATGTAGTAATAGGGAAGTATGCACTCAGTCAGCACAGTTAGAGCACTACCAATACAGTCGGGTTTAACCGTTCATGAAATAGATTCTCCGAAGGCTTTATCTTCCATCTCACTGTCTAATGTCTTATTCCCTGTCCACTATGATTCGGAATCTCATATTAAAACACGCTTTGCTAGACGCATCCGGTCCTTCTTTCAACCGGCACCGATATACTGCCGGGCTGGTGTTGGTCTTTGCCACTTCAAAGCAAGGCCCAGGGCTTCCAGGAAGAGGCTGGATAGTCGGTGTACCAGTGTCAACTTCTTTTACTCGATCAGACCATCTTCGCCAAGATACTTGTTCAACATCTTCAGGAGTTCAACCTCATCGCTGATGTTCATGATGGATCTGAGGTAGTAGCCGTTGAGTGTGGCGTTCATTGCCGAGAGGAAGACCTCGGTAGAGATCTGGTTGTTTCTACAGAGAAATCTCAACGAATAATACTCTGCACAGCCGTCAGCGTACCTTCTCACAGGAGCTCTCGCTCTGGAGAGACTAGGCCAGTTGTGAGTGATTTCGTGGGCAAGGAGAGTCTGGAGTCCTTCTTCCGTTTTATTGCCCACCAGCCCTTTCACGATGTTGACCGCCTGGAGCCCGTTCCCGATCTTTTGTTCAGTCGCGGCAGTCTTCTCTGTCCGTCGCAGCCCGATCTGAGCGCCCCCGTCATGTTGTAGTTCGGCCATGTTAGTGTCCAACCAATCAGTATCGAGTTTACTGCATGGTATCGAAGTTGAAGTCAAAGGATGGGAGATCAAATGACTCAATCGAGGGCTGCAGATCGAAGAGCTCCCAAATCAGCTCAGCATCCTAGGCTGAACCATTTCTCAGTCCTCCATGGCTATTTGTCTGAGCGATGTTCCGGCCGTCTGCTTGTGAAGTTGGAGGCTCTACCGGAGCATAGGAAGGCACTACTTGACTGATTCCTAACGCTGATGTGCTTTGGGCCGTCCTTGGTGGCTGCGAAGTGTGTGGTTCAGGCCCTGGTTCAGTCCAGGGACAGCTGCCTGGAATCTGTGGCCACCTGGTCTGAATATCATCGAGGTGGGTGCAAAGGTCGATGAAATGCGCAAATAGTTTGAAAAGATTCATGCTGAGGGTACACTGCTCCTTGATCTGTGACATGATCGCGGTGGCCTTGGCTAAAAGTTCGAGATCTTCCAGGCTGGACGTGGCAACAACATTGCAAAACACAACAAAGAACGGAGTCAGGGGGTAAGGAAGAACCGTCCCATCACACGATATCAGTGACAGGGAATATTTCAATGTGGGGAGAGGGGCGTACCATGAGAAACAATCGGTAGTGGCATTGAGCAATGAATGGATGTTCACTCGGAATCTTTGCATGGACAAGAGAGCATTCCTCGCATATTGCAAGCATTGCTCGCGCTTGTTGGAGTTATGCAAAGAGGCTGTATCGAGTCGGAGGACGGTTGTTAGCACAGCGTAAAGTTCGTGGTGTCCCATTCTAGCGCGAGGTCGGGGGTCTTGGCCCATTCATCTCGCAGCTATACATCACACGTTAGCCTGGCGTCTCCCCGAGTGCGGCAGAGCGACTGGTTTTCAAGGTTGCAGGTTCACTTACTTGCATGATGCTTTCGTGAATACTGTGAAGCTCCACTTCAAGAGACCCGACAGTTTCCGATACACGACATTCTTCCATCTTTTGACGTGTCATGAGAAGCGAGAGACAGGCGTCCTGAACACGGGCAAACCTGACCGAGATCTTGACTTTGAGAGTTAAGGGATTTTTTATATCCGTGGGGACCAAGGCCACAGCGTTCCATGACACATGTGGCAGAGACGAAGGACGAACAACGATCATGCTCAAAGTCTTGTCCATGTAGTAGCACCAAAAAAGGCAGTGCCGAATGTTGGACTTTGCGTCCCCGTGAAGGCTCTCCTCCGTGGCGTTATGAAGGCCGAGAGACACCAGGATCCTCGATGCCAAAGCTGTCAAGTGCCATGCCTGAGATGTTCGACCAAGAAGTAATACCAAGGTAGCCTGTTGGGCCGTTAGAGCATATCCATACAAGTTCTCAGCATCACCAACTGGTAATGTGTTACCTACTCCAGAAAGAAGGGCTTGAAGAGTTCCAAGGCTTGGATGACTGACAAGGTCAACGTCCTTAAGGAGTCTTTCGCACATCGTAGCATAGTTTCTATGCGAGACTTGGAGGGAGTCGCATAAGAATCCAGGCTCGCAGAATCGCAGCCAGTTACTTGTGTAAGTTGTTGCCTTGTACAGAACGCAGATCTTGTGTTGAATGGCCGTCTGCCCAGTGACAGAGTCGTTGGTGAGGGCTATACACATCTGTTCCAAGGTTTGAGTGGATATATGGTCTGGCCAGTGATGGGGGTATTTCGAGCTGCCGGATTGACCTGAACCATGTATGAAATTAGTTTAATCCTTGAAGCAAAGACGATTTGGCATGGGTATGTGGTAGCCTACCGAGAAACATAATATAGTACAACTCTGAGGGAAGCTTATCACACGCAACGGTAGCCTCATCCGCCGTTGAGGCATGTGGCACCCCGTCTGAGGGTTGTGCTGACATGACGAACTTCGCAACAAGCGAGATGGCAGACTCCAGTACCCAGACACGATCTGATGGCATGTTGGCCCTAGAGTTCAGCTCTTGTTGAATGAGATTTCCCGTATGGTCAGTCACGCCATAGGAGGGCTGCGGAATTATCGACGTCGGGGTGTGATATGCCGTGGTGGGATGAGAATCGGTTTGCAGCTCCAGCCCACTATCCTGGCCTATAGCTGATCCAGAAGTGAATGCAATGAACTGACTTGCCTCGCCCAAAGACCGGGACGGTCCGGCCGCAGAGCCTAGGGCGTTTGCATTCGCCGGACCGTTTGCATTCAGCCCCGGCCAGCAAGGCTGTCAGTAATCGCGGCCGATGGATAGTAAAGGTGATAAGAAAGAGACTCACTGTGGCCTTCTACGGCGGCGAATAGTTTTAGGACGCGCCCGCTCACAACGAGTTCCTGACGAGGTACAATGCTGGCATTCTCTTTGTCGGTCGCATTTAATCTGCCAAGTCAGTCAGTTCAATTCGTCTAGCGAAGGCAGAAATGGAACCATTGTGCACTCACTTTCCTCGCGTGGCATAAATCGCACTTTGTTATTGTCAGCACCACAGTTTTCAGGGCAGGATCTGTCTTAGCTCTCCGAGGGTCATCAACGTACCGCTTGCAGGATCCGGCTGAATGGCTGTGGCTCAGGACCATCCGTCTTCGGAGACATCGTCTCGGTGGCAACTGGGTGTGAGTGCCAGGGCGGATCAAGGAGGAAACCACGTTGAGGACTGGCCGGATTCCGAGGACGCAAAAGTAGAATTCGTGTGCCCAGGGGAGAGTACGGAAGGCTATAGGGACCGATATGCTAAAATTATTTTTTAATATAAGCACCCTCCTATATAGTACCCTAGGACCCTATTTTATATTATATATTTTAATTAAATATACTTAATAAGTAGTACTTAAGTAATATAAGATTATATATACTTATATTAAGGTTTATATTTTATTATAATTTCTTTTTCTTAATATTATTAACTTCTTTTCTTTTTCTTTTTTTTTTAATTATATATTAAAAGATTAAAATCTTTTTATTCTTATTTTAAATAATATTATAGCTTTAAATTTTATATTATAATTTAATTTCTTATAAATTCTTATAATTATAAATATTATTTTAAGGTATATAATATTATAATCTTATAATATTAAGTTTTTATAATTATATACTTTAATAAATTAATATTTATTATAAGAATATATTATTTCTTTTCTTTTATATATTATTAAATAAAGTATTTTAAAATTATATATTTTTATATATTTATTCTTAAATTAATTATAATTATAATAATTAATAAAAATAAAATAAGCTTAAAGCTTATAATCTTAAAAAGCTTAAAAACCTTAGCTTTTAAGCTTTTATTCTCTTAGCTTAATATAAACTTAAATAAGGTAATATATAAAAATTTTAATAAGTATATATTTATCTTACTCTTAAAAATCTTTCTTAACTTTTAAACTTATACTTTTTTATATTATAATAATATATTAATATTAAATTTAAAGCTTATTATTTAGATTTTTATAAATATACTAAGGGGTAATATTATAAAAAGCTAAGAGTTTATTATCTTAATTAAGATATTATTATTATTTTTTATTATTTTATATAATTATATACTAATCTATATTAGAATCTATACTTATTTTATATTTATATAAAGAAAGATATTAAGAAATTAGCTAAAACCCTTTATATAATAAACTTTAATAATAATTAGAATTATAATATAATACTTTAATATTTTTATAATATTAAATAATTTATTATAAAAGCTTATTTAAAATATATAAAAAATAATAAAGCCCTTAAGGGCTATATTATTATTCTTAATATTACTTTATATAGAAATTATAATTATAATTAGTTTAAAGCTATTTATTCCTTTATAAATATATATTTTATAATATAATAATATTTAAACTTTTTATATTAATTTAATTTTAGCTTATAAATATAAGTATAAAGCTAATAATAATAATAATAAAGAATCTAAAAATAATAATATAAACTTATTTAAAAGTATTAATTATAAAATATACTTAAGATTTATAAAGATTTTTTCTAAAGCTATTAACTATAAGAAGGAAAAGTATAAAAAGTCTTAAGGTATTATTCTATTCTATATACTTTTATATATACTTATACTAATTTTTCTTTTAATCTATTTACTTTTTTATTTTTTTTAAAAAAAAGTAATTTATATTATATAGAGAAAAATCTAAGTTTTATACTTTTTATAATAATATAAAATATCTTTATATTTATTATTATATAAGGATATATAATAGAAAAAAGATACTTATTTAATAATTTAATTTAAACTTTTTTTACTTAAATATTTTTTAATATTATAATATTTAAGATACTAACTTTACCCTATCTTATATTTTACTAATTAGTATAATATTACTATATATATACCTTATTTTCTTTAATCTTTTTTTTCTTATATAGTTAATATTAATAAAAAACTATATTTAAAGTTATTCTTTCTTTTTATTATTATTAATACTATATTATAATATATAATTATACCTTACTTAATATATTAATAAGCTATTCTTTAATTAACTTATTTATATTTTACCTTTAGATTTAATAATAAAAAGCTAATAATAATCTCTTTATATAATAAATTATTTAGTAACTTAATACTAATTTCTATATTATTATAAGCTATAAGACTCTTTATTACTATTTATAATAATAGAATACTTCTATATAATAAATAATATAAAACTCTAAATATTTATATAAGTAAATTAAAGATTTATTTTATAATAAAATCTTAAATAATTACTTTATACTTCTATAATTATACTCTAAAAGGTTTATTATTATAAAGAATAATCTTATATATATTTAATAAAAGCTTAAGCTTTAGTAATATTAAACTCTAAAGATACTATAAGAATATATAATTAAATTATACTATTTCTTTAAAAATAAGGCTAAATTATATACTAAGCTTAAAACTTATAATTATATATATTTTTATATATATATTTATTAGAATTAATATATCTTAAGCTACTAAGCTCTTTACTTATACTTTTATAACTTTTCCCCTATAAATATTACTAAATAGTAAAATATAATATAATATTACTAAATTAAATAGACTATTCTAAGCTTTAACTTTATTTAATCTCTTAATATATATAATAAATTAAAGGCTTAGGAGTTTAAGATCTATACTTTAATTAATATATACTTATAGTTTATTATATAGTTCTATATAAGGATATTATTTAGTATATTATAAAGTATTATTAAGTAATATCTTAATATTCTTTTTTAATAAGAGATTATATTAAATATTATTTAGTTTAATTATAATAGGGAAATAATTCTTATAGCTAAGGTATATTATTACCTTTTAAAAATATATATTTATATATAAGATAATTTAATTTAAGATATATACTTTAGTAATTATTAGATTTATAATAAAAGTATATATAATAAGAAAATTAAGAATTAAGTGCGCCGCATTTGGGCCCTCATCATTCAGCGCGCAGAAGATGGCGCATTCGGTAGGGCCGTAAGCCTGCAG
>JAZAVJ010000328.1:0-42137 GCA_037954315.1 Neonectria punicea | reverse complement strand
GGGGGCTGTGCGTGGAATGACGCTTGGCACTGGCGGATATACTCGCATCGCCTCGTCTAGGACCGCCAGCATATACGGCAGTTTCTGGACGCTAAACAGGTCGATCTCGCTCTCGCTTTTGAAGACAGTGCGAACCTCAGTCGCGAGCTTGCCAAGAACGGCGGGATGCATGCACAAAAGATATGTTGTGTCAGACAGGGTGGTGGCAGTTGTTTCAGATCCAGCCATGATGAGAACGTTGGCATGGCCCCGAACTTCATCAAGGGACATGTTCTGTAAGCTCAATGTTAGTAGGAAACCATAGACTTGTGTAGGAGTCTAGACGAACCAAGGCACCCTCCTTGCGGGTCATGGTGTCCATAAAGTCGGGTCGATCGGTGTTGGTGGCCATTCGCTGAGCGACCTTTTCATGCACCAGTTGCATATGCTGCTCCCTTTGCTGGAGCCGCTGACGGGGAATGAGCCAGTTCAGCGCTACTTCGAAACCACGTCCCAGTCGTCTCACCGACGTCATGAAGGATCCTGCCTTGATCGACTGGAAGATCAAGGATACCCACGGATGGTAGTTGGAGTTGTCGAGGCAGCCGAAAGATTGTCCGAAGGCGAGATCGCCAATGATGTCAAAAGTTGTAAAGTTGTACCAGGAAACCAAGTCGAGCGCCTTTTTGCCATCGTCACAGTTCTCGTGCAGTCGCTGTAACAGCAGGTCAACATACTTCATCATCAGAGGCTGTTGGTCTTGCATGGCTTTGGCCGAGAAGCCACTGGAGAGGATTCGGCGAAACCGCCGGTGATCCTCGCGATTGGCCCCCAAAATGGTGGTCTCGAACCCCTTTGAAAAAACGATGTCTTTAGCATTCTGATCACTGGAGTCCTTGCGGTGGCCCATGATTTCTTTCCACGCTTCTGCCGATGTGAATGACAGCTCGTCCGGGGCCACGCGGACAACAGGGCCGTATTTTTGGTGAAGTTTGTGGAAATTCTTATGGCCTCTTCCAGAGAGGTAGCTTCTCGTGTATGGGATACGGCTGATGGCCCAAGACTTTGGCCCGGGAAAGCGTTTGAGCGGGTGGATGAACAGGTTGTAAATGGCGCTCCATAATAGGTACCCGAAAAGCTGAAGGCCGCAGTCAGTGAGCGAAGTGATTCGAAGAAGGGACCCAGCCTGAAGCATCTGACACTCACGCTTAGTAGAAGCAGAGCCGGCACAGCCACGGCCGGTTTCGTATTCAGAAGAATACTCTGGCTTGGGAGCTGCATTGTGGTTGATGTCGCAGCAGAAAAGAATAAGGGATAAATGATGTTGTGGCTGAAAAATACTATCGGATTACTCTGGAAAGATGGCAATGCACGAGAGTTAGTGAGACCAAATGAAGATGGCATGTAGTATATTAATACATGGCCATTACCACATGGCGCAAACCTACGTCGTTGTCGAGACGGTAGAACGGACAATAAGACCAGCCCGACTTCCGCTTATTATTCATGAAGAGACTTGGTAGAAAGGTTAGGGTCCGTTACACCTTGATGCAAACAAGCATGAACCATAATTGCGAGCCAGTTGGAGTCTTCTTATCCCCCCACTGGGGACGCTTCGCTGCCTTGTGCATGACGACGTAATCGTCGTTCAGAGTGGTGGTTGGTTCAGATGCCCAGTATGTTGCTGTCGGAGTTTCCAGGTCAATGCTTGCATAATGTCGCATGCCGAGTGGTTACTCGGAGTTGCAGGGTGGAAAACATCAGACTCTGCCATGGTTTGAACATGTACGTTATAGATCCCACACTCGCTTTGGCGGAGATGGCGGAGATTGAGTTCCATAGTCTGCCCGATGTCCGCAATGTGACATCAGGACCTCCCGCTCCCTGTCTCAGAAGTTTGCGTCTCTGCCCAAGTTCCGATCCGGCTTTGCGCTGGGGATGGAGCAGCAAGCAGTAGAAGGCGGATGCATGGTGGACAGGGAATCATCAGTACATAGTATATCCAGCCATATGTCGCAACCCTCATGCCCGAGGACCTGCTGTCCAAAACCGGCCCAAATGCTTGCGCGACAACCACCCCTCTACCACAACAGAGTCCCGTGATATCTTCTTGGCATGCTCATTGTAACGTCCCTCACCTACTTCTGGGAACACCCGATCTCCATCTCATCTGGGACACCATTTTTAACCTACCATCAACTGGACCTAGTGAACAACCGTTGCTAGTCAGCGACCTAGCACAAAGAAGCACCCCTGCTGCTTGTCTGTACGGTGTACTTGGTTCTTTAGCTGCTTGGAACTTAACATCGGCCCCCGTAAGTGATAGAGGCTATCTCCGCCGCTAAAGTTTGCTACTCAGTACAGAGTACGCATAGACTGACGGAGATCGTCACCGGACGCGGAGTTGAATCACATATCACTGCACGAGGAAACCCCGCAACGATTGTTCATCGATATTTAGGTGCGACAGTTCATCAAGCAAATACTTCGCCGAGGTCATTTGCTCCCCTACTGCACTCTGCTCAAGGTACTCACTACACCAAGCCACGATCAACGACTCTGCGATTTAGGCTTTCATCGTGGTATCGTGACTAGATCGCCCGTCATGGCCAAACAGTGGAACGCACGAGACGATACCCCCGACCTGCATGGCAAGGTTGCTGTTGTAACAGGAGCAAGGTCAGGTTAGACGGCACTGTACGGTAGCAGCGTACTGACAGTTTCACTACAGCGGCGGAATTGGTCTTCAAATCGTCGGCTTGCTCGCTCGGCGTGGAGCCAAAGTGTATATTATGAGTCGGACCGAGTGAAAGGCGCAAAAGGCAAAGGAGGCCATCTTGACCGAGTTCAAGGACGTCGAAGCGAACAAGATCGATTTTGTCGCCTTGGACATGACCATTCTCAAGAGCATTGAGGTTGCTGCCAGGGCCTTGATCAGCAAGGAGAAGAAGCTCGACATTCTGAGTATGCACCCACCGTCTTTTCGCATTCCTTGGTGCGCCCATGGTCTTCTAACAAACATCTCTAGTCAGCAATGCGGCTATCTCAACCAATTCCACCGAGTTAATTAATGAATGGGAACAACACATGGCCACCAAATAAGTCCACAGTTGCCTCTTGGTAGTCCGAACAACGTCCTGACCATCTTAGCCTTGCCGGGCCTTTTATCTTCATCAACCGAATTCTGCCGCTTCTCAAGCAAGAATGCTGCGACCGAAAAGGATTCCGATGTTAGAATCGTCAGCATCAGCTCCACCGCCGACCGCCATGTTGCCTGCGGACTTCAAGTTCCAGTTCAACACTCCTACGTTGCTCGGCAAGCCCGTGACTGCGTATCCTTGGTCATGGAGATATATCCTGAGGCACATGTTCGGCTTCGATGCCATCCGGTACTCAGTGTCCAAAGCCTCTATTGTCCTGTTCATCAAGGAGTTGCAGCGCCGACTGGATGAACAAGGCATCCCTATCCTAGTCCGTGCACCCGGGAGAGGTCAATACCGAGAGTCTGAGGGCTATCAACGGCGTTTTACTGAGGCTTATCGCCCGTTTTTCTTTCCTCACTCCCGAGCAAGGCGCTGCAACACCTATCTTTGCCGCCACCGCCAAAGAGGTTCGCCAGAACGCCAGTGTCAACGAGGGCAAGTTTCTGGAGCCCGTTGGCAAGATTTCGACTCCTAACCCAGTTGCCAATGACGAGGCGCAAATCAAGGGCCTGTGGGAGAACACGACTGCTGAAGTCAACAAGAAGTTGACTTCCGAAGGTCTCCCGTCCTTGGCTGCGTAGTAGTATTGGTGAATAGCAAGACAGGGCAAGGCAGGATGATAAAGGCACGTATTTTCCACTGTTTTCTAGACCGATGTAGACTACCCGTTGGCTGATAACGGTTTCACCAACGGATATATTAATGGACAATAAGAAAAGTGTGCCACTCGTACTAATGCAATGCCTCCCGGGCTTATAGTATGCCCCAGTGTTGGCTGTACTCGTGTAACGGTTGAGGTTCTGTATGAGTCCGGTCGCAGTCCTATGGAGTTTACCCAATATGGTATTTCATAAATACTGAAAAGACACGAGACTTGAGATATATATAATTAAGATATAGCTGTCGAGCAAAACTATATACCGTTAGTCTTGCCTCCATCATCCGCCTCTTTCAGGGAACAGTGTCAGAGATTCCGTATTTGGACAGCGATGCTTGTGCAACGAAGGCATATTGCCTGCTGACGGATGCTCTCGAGGACACTAGTATCACGAGTCTACAGGTGGTCTTTATGTTGGTGAGTAGCTAACTGAGCCAATTTCGAAGTAGAAGCTTGAACTTGAGCATTGCTAACTACTCTTCGCGCATGCATTAGACCTTTTTTGGTTGCTTGCAATTTGCTGCTATGCTTTATGCTATTGTTTGTTGCATCATCTTCATGCTCGGTGGCCACATCTACAGTGGTTAGTTTTGAACTGCGAATTGAAATTCCAGTGTTCGATTCTAGCCCGACTCAATAACGCACGATGGAAAGAGGCCCCATTTCCACTTTTCGGCCTCGTTTCCAGAAATGGTGTGTTTAGCCTAATATGAAGCTATTCCCAGGTATCAAGATGGATCAATCGCCCACGCCCACGCCTGCGCTGTTTGCGACAAACGCCCTCACACATCTCTTGCAATCACATCTTTTGCAATCGCGTCTTTTGCAATCACATCAACAGAGCGTAGCCTAGCAGGCCGCTAGGCAGAAGCAGGCTAGCCCGGGCATATGACGATTCATTATGCCAATGCTCGTACCGTGCCGGCTTCCGACTGGACCGATACTCTGACTTGGAGGGCACTCGGCCCCTCCCCGAAGTTGGGCCTATTTCCCCACAGAGTAATGACTCGCACGGTCATCGGAGTAATTAACCGGGACTGGTGGGGGCCTCTATTAGCACTCCTCGGGGAGTCTCGGGCCATGCCAAGGGTCATTCTTCGATATATATCACCATCACCCCGCACTCACACGACACCGTGTTGCTCATCAGTTGCTCGGCTCATCTGTCTCTCCTAGACGTTGTCCTGGTTTTGCCTTGTTTGAGTCTATCATCATGTCTCCCATCAAGGTCGGCGTCGTGGGCTACGGCGGCTCCGCCAAAAGCTTCCATCTTCCCTTCATCAGGGCCATCCCAGACTACGAGGTCGTGGCGATCCTACAGAGGGCTGAAGCACCTGCGGATCCCGCTTTGGCGCCCAAGGGATCCCACTGCACTGTCGATTTCCCAGACATCAAGCATCACCGGACGGCTGACGCATTCTTCGCCGATCCTGAGATCCAGTTCGTCGTCGTCGCCACGCAAACAGACACGCACGCGCTGTTCGCCGAGAAGGCCCTGCTGGCGGGCAAGCACGGTACGTCTTGAGACGGTCAGGAAGCCCCACGAATCTTGCTGACATGGTGCAGTAATTGTGGACAAGCCCTTTGCCAGGTCGGCCGAGGAGGCAGACAAGGTCATCGAGATTGCGGAGCAGAAGGGCCTTATCCTCACTTGTTTCCAGAACCGCCGATGGGTATGTTGGGCCGAATGGTCAAGATGCGCTGCTGACTCTCCTCCAGGACGCCGATTTCCAGACACTCAAGCAGGTCATTGACAAGGGCGCGCTAGGTGACATCAAGGAAGCCGAGCTTCATTACGACTTTGAGAAGCCGCCATGGCTGCACTTGATGACGGAGAAGAAGTACACGCCTGGCTCGGGACATGCCTTCGGGCTCGGTACGTAGACGACTGCATCTAGACAATGACAGCACCGCTCACCAAGTCGCAGGAACCCACAGCGTCGACCAGGCCCTCGCTCTGTTTGGACGACCAAAGTCCGTCACTGGTTTCTTCCGCGCCCAGCGCGACATTGACAGCGAGGTCGAGGACTCCTTTACCATTATCCTGCAGTACGACGGGGTCCAGAAGGACCTGCTCGTCACTGTCAAAACGAGCGTTGTCTCGCCGCTGTCACAACAACTCAAGCAGCTCGTACGCGGAACCAAGGGCTCTTTCATCAAGGTAAGTGTTCTCCTCCTCCCCGACATGGGATGATGGATGGCCGCCGCCGAGCTTGATGTCTAACTCTCGCAGTTCCAACAACGCAGCACCTGCCCCCAGGAGGAGCAGATCGCCGCCGGCAAGGGGCCTCTGGATGAAGGATTCGGGGTCGAGTCGGACGAGTTCCGCGGTATCCTCACGACATACGACGAGTTTGACTCGAGCGTGCAGAAGTACGACCCGGAGACGAAGAAGTACACCGGACGGTACCCCACCATCACCGGTCGGTGGATGGGTGTGTATGAGAATGTGGCAGATGCAATCAACGGCAAGGCCGAGTTGGCTGTCAAAGCGATACAGTCGAGGGACGGCCTGAGGACCATCGAACTTGCGAGGGAATCGCACGACAAGGGCGTCACTGTGCAATGGAGGTGATGGGTATCGTGATAATTTAGCCAGCAATCTAGGAGCACTAGATAGAAAGGTAGCATTATCATAGAGTTGTTCAATCGTCATCACCTGCTCGCTGTGACTGCCAGCCGCATACAACGACTGGCTCGTTTAGTCTAGCTTCCAGTATTGATGGGGATCCCTTGAACCCCTGCAGAGTGGGTATGGATGGTTTCTCGAAGTCCTTTACCCTTCCATAGATCGCTTCGAGACTGTCTTCTCGGACAATCAGAGCAGCATGTGCACTGGCGTAGTATGCGTGACCGCCTACCAGTAGCTCACACGGACAAGTTAGAGGGAAAGGCTACGGATTCCTCTGATTGGACAAGTTGGACCGGTGAATCTCCAACTCGGGTCCGCACAAAGTCCGCACCATCTCCGCCTGCGTAGTCTGAGCTCATAACACCACTCCACGCAAAACTTTCTCCAATCCTAAAACAGCCACCTCCGCAACTCCGTCGCAAGAAGCCCTCCAGATGGATCGCAAAACTAAGCACAAGTCCTGTTTCCCCTGTGTCGACGGCAAGCGGCGATGTGATCGAACAATGCCGTCTTGTACTCGATGTATTGACCGGGGTCTGGACTGCACGTATCCCACAGCAGTGCAACAGCGATTGGGCCAGTCTGCTCCAAGCCGTCTTGACGCTACCCATGTTGCAACCAGCTACGATAGTGGTTTTGTCACGTCGATTCCTACGGGGATCAATGGGCCTATGTTTATGATAACGCCTCCTCACGGCGCTTCTATCACCGCGGATGCCGAGAACGACATCGCGCCAAATTCCGGAATAGCAAGCAACAACTTCCCGTCTGGGTCATCGGTTTCACCGACAAATGTCACATCCGGCGCAGTGACCGACTCTCTGGGCATCGACAGATCTTCATCGCCGCTCAAAGAACTCACTTGGTTTACGCATCCGTCTACGTGGAAGATTGCCTATCACTACCAGCCGCCCGAAACTTTGCCCTCGCCGCAGGTCTTCTCCGACTTCATACGCGGCCTGCAGTCGTGGCTGAGGCGTTTTCAGCAACAAGGTCACAACAGCTTCATTCACCATCACCTTTACCCCGCCAGGGTCATACCGGACTGCATTCAAGACGCCTTGGCAGCTATAGCGGTTTCTGAAGCGGCCTGCCCCGGAAACGAGGACATGGTTGACAGCATAGCGACGTCCTTCGTTGCAAGGCTTCTTTCTTCCCATTCCCAGTTGACAGCAGGAGGGGTTCCCGTGGTCAACACGTTGAATCATCTCGCCCGTACACAGGCCCTCCTCATACATCTTCTGCTCGCACTATTTTCGCCTTCTATATCTCGTCAGGCCAAGTCTGAAGGCCTCATCGAAACTCTTCACTGCTGGAAGGTTGCGTTGAGGGAGTTGACCAGCCAAGAGGCAAGCCTTGCGGAGGCATTTCCCTCCATGTACACTGTCCCTGTGGAAGACGGAGGATCGGATGCCGATTCCATCCCGGACCTTCATCATGCTTTCATCATAGGCGAGTCAATTTGCCGTACGTGGCTTTTGTGTTCGATGACAATAGGAGGTACCGGAGTCTCAGAGCTGACTGGACCTCTGCCTGTGTGGGCGATGTCTGTCTTACAGCCCGCGCAGAGCTGTGGGACGCATCTTCACCGGCTCGCTGGGCAATGCTCGCCCGCAAGGCAGACCCCCTATTCAACTATAGTCTATAGGGTGATAAACTAGCGAAGTGCGATGTTACCGCTTCAGAGGTTGATGAGTTCGCTCATCACCTATTCACACTCATGTGGGGGTCAGATAAGGTAGAGTCTTGGTTCGTGCGGATTTGAAGGATGGATAGGGAAATCGTATATATGGCCAGTTCCAGGTGTGACTATATCGAGATACAGCATTTTTTTTAATAGTGCTGTGTTCCGAACACGTCCGCACAACTCTGAGCGTCCGTCTCCGCAACGACTCCGCAACAACGCCGCAAAGCGTCACAAGAAGATTGCCAAGGGCCAAAACCGTGGCTGCAATATCAACGGCGCGGCGCCGGCCAAGAAGGCGCTATATCAAGAACTGCGGAGGGCCCCTCCTGGGTGGAGGAGGCCAGAGTTCAGTTGTATATCTATCGAGGCCTACGAATTGACTGCAGACCGCACTTCTGAAGACCTCGTCACTCTGTTGACGACGCAGCCACCACAAACATACATAAGAGATGAAATCAGCTAAGATTTAAAAGAATAGTCATTTTGCGTCTTCGTGGATCTTATCTCGATAGCTTCGCCTGCCTCCCTCGAGCTTTTGTTTTACACACTACATCTGTGACCTCGGTTTTGTCAACATGACCGCCGCAATGAAACATCCTTGGAGCTCAACAACTGACATGTCGGACCTTTCGGGCAAGGTTGTTGCCGTAACAGTGGCAGTCTTCATGTAAGACTCAGTCTTCTCTATGTCGAGATAATTTGCAAGAAAAACCATCAACCTCGCTGCTTCCATGTGAGTAGTTTTTGTCGACCGCGAGACTAGGATTGCTTGCCTTCCCTAAGGGAAAGGAACAGCTGATTCTAGCGTTATGAACTGCAGCTAGGCGGACGTAGTGAAGAGCAGTTGCCTGAAGGAGAGTGTAAACTACTCAAAAAGAAGTACTTTCATTATATATTCTGGCTCTCCGACTAAATCTATTCCTTTCTGGGATGATGCTGCAGTGCTAGACCATGTGCCAGTCGTGCAGCTGCAGAAGATAATGCAAACTCGAGGCCCTGAGGACTTAGTATTCTTTAAGCAAAAATGGACATGACAGAAAGGGCCTTGGTCGTAAGTAGATGTTTGGTACTTTGGATTATTTTTGAAAAACTACATGCCTCACGGCCAGACTCCGGGAATGCCTCTGCCGTATCACCAGAACGTTCATCTAGATACCCAGAAGCGCGGACACTATTTAGCAAGTCCATCCAAGAATAGATTGGTTCGTGCGGTTCTTTGTCGTATTCTATATCACCAGCTGAACTTCAAATTCATTCCGGTCTAGTACTGGAAGAATGGCCTAGACTGTCGATTATGAAGATTAAGGGACATTCCCTCTGCTGGTTCAGATAGTTTTCTTCAAGATGGAGAAAAGGCGAGAGCTTTTTACTATATTTCGAAAGCATGTTTGATCTACTGCCTTGCGACTTTTCGGTCCTAGGTGATACTGCTCGTTGTGTTGGACTCTGGTTGACAGGCTGCAATAGGGTAGGGATTATGATCAAGGTGGCACCTGGATCAATGCTTTCGCTCAAACAAGACATATTTGTATATTTGATCAAATAACAATAAACCATTGTTACAATGTCCCAGGCTACGTAGATATAAACCAACGCTCTCTGCATTATTGCCACCATACATAGATACAAACTAACGTCTGGTCGGAATGGCCGCTGGGATAAGATCAATCAGGCATCGAAAGATTGCCGGCTGCACCGGAGACTAAGGATACTAAACCCAAGATGGCGTATGCCGGACAGTTACTCTATTGAATGAACTGTCATATCGTTTCGTGCCACTTTCCCATTATACTATTCGTGGATCCGCTTTTAATATATCGCAGACCTATTGCGGTAACCTTAACTCCGAAGATTCGTCTCCTATTGAATAATTGCGATGCACCAACCTCTCCAGACATCGGAGAATATGTCAGCTAGAGGCTTAACGCCGTGAAACGATGGAGCCAACAGACGCGAGTCCCATGGAAGGTTCACTAGCCTCGCTGTGTCGGACACATTGGAACCCCGTTCTCGTAGGATATTAAGCACGAGGGGAGACGAAGGTGAAGAGTCCAGACAGCAATATTACAGTGATATCATTTTTCCCTCCGGCCAACATGATTGCCTCACTGCTATTACAGTACATTGCGCTCCCAAGCCTCGTTTTCTCAGCTGCCCTGACCAAGTCAATTTTGTTCGAGGATAGCACCATCATCTCCTTTGACGAAGCCACTCAAACTCCCTCAGTTCTGCGAAATGCATCCCTCCTTGTCACGAATGATAGGATTGCAGCAATATTCAACTCGTCCAGCAATGTGACCATCCCTCCCGGCACGGAACGTATTCCAGCCCACAACGACATCATTAGCCCCGGCTTCATTGACACGCACCGACATACCTGGCAGACCGTCCACCGCACCCTCGGCTCCAACAGCACAATTATCGAGTATCTCTTCCGCTATTCCAGCACAGCCCTCGCCTCACAAATCTTCGACGCCGACGTTATGTACTATTCGCAGCTGACGGGACTTTGCGAAGCTCTCAACTCTGGCATCACATCTATTGTGGATAATGCATCTGGGCTATTCACTGAGGCGATTGCGAAGGCTGCAGTGAACGCCTCAATTGATAGCGGAATGCGTACTTTTATGGCCTATAGCATCCGGGAGGGCGAGAGTTGGTTTCCTGTGAAGGCACAGATCGAGCTTTTCCGAGAGTTGGGAAGCGAGAAGCGTGTGAGGCAGAGCCTCGTTGAGATGGGCCTTGCATACGAGGGATTCGACGGGGGAAGTACAGAAGTAGTCCAGACTGTGATCAACCTTGCCAGGTAAGCGTCCTGATGGAGAGGGGTGAAAGAAATTCAGGGCTTGAGGCTATACTGACCTAGACGATGAAAGGGAGTCAAACATATCGGTCTTTGAAACCCACTTCGTAGGTGGCGTTCTAGGCACAGACAACAGCCCTTCCCGCCTCGCTCAGCTCGGCTTTCTTAACGAAACTTTCCCCATCATCTTCATCCACGCCGACGGACTGACCCCTGCCGACTTAACTCTCCTCCGCAATACTAACCAGTACATTTCCCTTGTCCCTGAGTTTGAGTTGCACCACGGGCAGGACATCTATAATCCTTCTCTCGCCCTTGATCAAGCTTCCCTTAGTGTGGGCACCCACTATTCAACGAGCGGCGACATAGTCTCCCAGGCCCGGATATGGCTGCAAACTGTCCGCTCCTGGATCACCACCCCGAGGATGCGGGAGTTCAAAATCCCCGTCAACAATCCAATGTCCGCAAACCAAGCTTTTTTACTCTCAACACGCTCGGGAGGCCTGGCCCTGCGGCGTCCGGACCTTGGTGTGATCCAGGTCGGGGCCAAGGCCGACCTTGCGATCTTTGACGGCGCGGCGCCAGGGATGCTGGGCTGGCGGGACCCCGTTGCTGCTCTTATTCTACACTCAAATGTCGGGAACGTCAAGCATGTCCTGGTAGACGGGGTGTGGAAGAAGCGGGATGGGGAGCTATTGTGTGGTACGGAATCGGACTTGCAGGGGAACTTTCTCAAGTCTACACGTAAAGTTCAGCAATTCTGGGAAGAAATGGCGCCAACTGTCTTTGAAGGGGCTAACCCGATAACTGGTGCCCAATATGTCCAGGTCGATCAGGTCGATGTTGTACGAGGGCCCCTGAATGGGTATTAGCTAGTTTCTTAAAAAGGCCTCATGGTTGAGACCCATTTTACTTAAGTATTAAAGTTAGGGACAGGATCAGAGAAGTATCTACTCGTTTTCCGATGTCCTATCTTACTACACTATCGTATCAACCATCTCAACTATAGGATACACATAGCTCCCATTACTCATAGCGTCCTCTCCTCCTCCATAAAATCTGAAGTTCATTTGGAAGCCATTCTCATTACTTGGTACAGGCAACCAGTTACTTGTCCAGTCAGCCGGTGGTGGGACATTGCTCGGCTGGATCAGAATCTGAAAAGGCCTGGCCTCACCATCGCTGGATATCATCCCGTACATCAGGGTAAAGCTGCTCCTATCCCCCAGCGTGTACCGATCGAGCTCATTCGGGATGAGATAAGCGTCGGCGTCGTAGATAGTCAGACTCTAAAAGCCGTGAGCCTTTAGCTTTGGTTTCGCCGAGAACGTCATGAGCAGCGCATTGGTGGATGGGATGATGTTGCTTGTTGTCGAACCCATGTAGGCAGGGTGCAAGGCCTGATCCCTCGTCAGGGCCAGGTACTCAAGGCCTCTAGCCGCTCAGAATTGTGCACGTGGTCATGAGGCGGAAAGCACCGCTGCAAAGCCTCGCTGCAGGCTGACAAGGGTGAGCGTGAGGCAGATCCCGACGCCCCTCCGGGGATCTCCCAGAGACATAAACCTGTAGAACTTCTAGACAATACTCCAACCCATTGTCCCTCACTTGCTCGGAAACGCCGGGAATGCGTAGCTATGGCGTTTTGCGGCCCTCATACCGCACCATTGTCAGAACAGCATGTGTGCTTTGGAGTGGTAGGCGACCCTTGGGTCCATCAACTTGTTGAATATCTTGTACTCATTGCGCCTCAGATATCGGGCATGGCAGCCCGTCGGAATGCGTCCTACACATGCCATTCATTAACGCTCCTACTCCCGTTATTCTTAGCCCTGGATACTTCATACAAGACTCAGATGGAACGCGAATAGGGTCATTGCGTCCAGACGATATGGCTGTCCTCGACCTGCTCTCTACCGAATCACTGTTATGATTGCAATTCTATACCATGACTTCAAGCTTTGTTGAGCAAAAAGAAGCGGCTAACATTCGAAACCACGACCGCCCAGCTCTGAAACTAAATGCGGTCATTTACGGCGACATGAGTCTCTACGAAGATATCGGCACATTTCTGCGGGCCTCTGGTATCTACTTGCAGGATCCGAGGTGCTGCGATTGGAATTCGAGGTATAGAAACCCGCAGCGCCTTTCTGGGCTAGCTGGGGATGCACCATGGACTTTTATTATGCAAGTAGAGCCAGAGGATCTGAACCAAACAAACTTTATCTCACCAGAAGACATGCTTGCAGGGTTCGAGACGACGGAGGTTCTAAACGAATCAAAAGCACAATACATTCGAGATAGATCAACCGAAACCTCCCGAGCTATCTGTAGCCTAAAGGCAAGGTGTCGCCGGGCCGTTACTGACACTCCTATACAGAATCGTCTTGCAGATTTTGCAGGTCTTCTTAAGTTCTTGGACCTCTTCCCTTACTCCCAGTTTCCGGTCTTTAACTCTAACATTAGCCATGAGGAGGAAGCAATCGAAAGACTTACGAAGCTCTTCTCATGCATCGCGCTATGACGCACGAAGTTGACAATCTCTTTTGCCTGCCAGCAACAACGAGCTGCGCATTCTCCATTTCTCAGATGATGAATAAATATCACTACCCAGCCTCTTACCGCTAGACTTTAGTGTGGAATGTAGCCGCTTGAACTTAACGCTCTAATGTGTCTGGATGCTGAGAGTCAATTCCAACTACTGCGGGCAAACTTAGCGATCTGGCGAGAGCCCTACAATGCAATAATGTATTTAGATTCAGGAGTTTATAGAGAGACAGGATAGTTTTACATTGGAAATTCTGGAAAAATATAACCAGTTATTCTAGTCTACGAAGTCTGTTGTACTGTGCCCGCAAGAAAGAAACCTCCTTGGTAAAGACCTGCCTGTACGACTGAGAACGGACCCGCGCTTGACCAGTTGACTGGCAAGGTGAGATTGGACACCAAACTAGTGATTTCCGGTGCATCGTTCTGATTAGCCGCGTTGAACGAGCTCTGCGCCCATTGCAAGCCTCCCTGCGCTACTCCAGCCAGAGCGCCAGCCACGAGCAAATCTGCCCCATCTGTCAGGGCTGCGCCGATGGTGACCGCAGCAGTGCCAATAGCCTCGAGAACATCTTGGGCGACAGACAGGCCCTCAGACTCGACTATGCTGTGGTCGTTGTTGGATGGCTGGGTTTTCGTGTAGGTGAGAGATTGGTTAGACGCATCGAAGCTCAGCGTCAACCAGCTTTGCGATGTGTTGAATGCGGTCGCATCTCCTAGAACGGTATCAGCGACCACCGTCGATGTTTTGGCAAACGTCGTGACAATGGAGTTCTGAACCGAGATCTGCAGATCTATCAGGAAAGGTACACGTGGTATCACGGCATCGGAAGCATCAGGTGCCTCGGAAGCCGGTGAACCAAGCCCAAACATCCACTTCAAGACACCCACTGTGTCATTCGCTGCATCATTAAGTCCCGATTCGATTGAATCCGTGTCGGAACCCGAGTCTGCCGGCACGTTGATCGAATCCTGCTGCATGGGAATTCGTACACCAGCAGCCATGGTGATGCTCAATTGGCTGGTATCAATGTTCAACGACTGCATAGGAATGGCGAATTGATCGCTTGCCGCCGGAGCCAGGAAATTGGTAAGAAACATGGCTGGGGAGAGCATAAAGGCTGTCTGACATTCGGCTGGAATGAATGAGGGATCGATTTGCGCAGCGGAGCCACGAGTAGCATTCCCTGCCGTATTGTATGTAAGACCGAGATAACTGTTGGCAACAGTGCTACCAGAGACGTAGGTATAAGCTACGACAGATGGTTTGCAGAACGCCCATTGCGCATCGGAAGCTATGCTCGGATCCAAATCGACACTGGCAAAGATATGATTGAACTGCGAAAGATTGTCGCCCAACCATATACCCAGAGCCTGCTTGATGAAGGCGTCGTGCAACGCATTGGACAACGGTTGACCGTCAACGTCCACCAGTGATGCTACCGAAGTTGGCGGGCTTTTGCTGTCAACAACCAAGTTTTGACCCGTGGAACTTCCATCGACAAATGTCAAAACGAGCTGGACTTGGGCGGCCAGTGATTGATAATTGAACTGTGTGACGATTTGGCCGTTTTTGGTGACAGTTCCAGAGATGCTTGTGAGCGGAATGCTGAACATGAGGATGTTATTCGAACCTCCTGTAGTGATCTGCCATGTTCCGAACGCAGCTTGTACCGCCAATGAGTCAGTCGACACTTGCATGCTTAGAGGTGAGCCGCCTTGATTTTGAATGGCGGCGTTCACAAAGGGGATCGTGACCAGGGAAACGACATCCCAGCCATTCAGGTTCATGTTGGCCATTTTTGATTTGTCTGAGTGAATATAGAGACTGGATAAGCGAAGTTTCAATGATATGAAAAGGCCAGTAACAGCTTGTTGTTTGTTTGCTTGTTAGGCGAGTCGATGTCAAGGACGTAAGCGACTCCTGGCAGCATCTATATTAATACTAAATATCATCTCATCTAGAGAGGCTGCTTAGTCTTACCGCTATACGAAGGCTACATATCCGTGGGTCGAGACCACTGCCCACATACCATAAGCGAATTGGAGTCGTTGAGTCGCGAGATGTTCGCGATGATTCACAAACACTAGTCTCTCCGATACCCCTACAACATCATCAACGCCGCCAAACAAAGCTAAAAGGTGATTTCAAGAGTCATCAGGTTTCTGGAACCCCAAGTCCACTAGTTGTTCGTTTGCGTATGATATCAGCTTATCACATACCAATATAGGCGCTGAGCTTTACTGAATTGGGATGTGGGCCAGTCACACTTGCATGTCCTAACCACACTGGAGTTCTAGACCATAGATACCTGCATGTCTTAAATGTCGTTAAGTTCTAGACTATAAACTCATACGATTTTCTAAGCCACGACTAAGTTCTAGACTATAGGCCCATCTGCATGTCTTAATCGCCGTCAAGTTCTAGACTATAGACTCGTACGATTGCCCGAGTCACAACTAAGTTTCAGGCCATAGACTCATCTGCATGTCTTCGCTGCAGCTATGTTCTAGGCAATAGTACTATCATAAGCGGTATGGTTCTCTAGGAAGCGGCAGTCCGAGCGCGAAATGTACCGCCAGCCGGCGACGTCCTTGGTAGCCGGTTCGAATGACTTTGCGTTCTCTCACATTCGAGATGGCCTGCCCGGTAAGTCCGAAGAGCCATAAGCCAAGGGACCCATCCAGCAGGTAGGTCTTTGAACCGGACAAACCAAAGTATAAAGTGGCGGGAGTCTGCTTGCATTGAAACCCTGCGAAAACCAGCAACATACTAAATATCGTTTCTAACACCAACTCAAACATTTGCGATACCAATCATGACTTCTACTATCAGCACAAATGGATGGGACTTGGTCTATGCGACTAATTACACAAACATCAATGCCCAGATTGCAGCCCAGTGGCAGGGTTTGATTACAAACGCTCCATCGCTTTCCAAGATCACTGCCGCTCTCCCGAACAACAAAGCCACCCTCAGTCTGACCACGTCCCCATGGCAGCTGACCCAAGGTGGGAGTGGCAGCATTGCCAGTCTAGTACTACCCATTGAGACGGGAAGTTTCGATGGTATCGATGGCACCTATGACCTTGCTGGCCAAAGCATCACCATTACACTGTCTCTCCAATGGGTTCCACAGCCGGACCAGATCCAGTTCTCCATCACCAACAACATTTCGACAATTGAAGCCGATCTCAACGGCAACACTAAGGTGACGAGCAACATCGTACAGGCATTTGCGTCTCATAATGTGCAGCTCTCGATGTCAGCTACCATCACGGTATTCACCCCCGGGGTATGCTGGAGGATTACCGATCAAGCATCGAAATTGTCATTCTATGTTTATGTCACCAGCGCCGATAACTCTCAGTCGCTCTTGGAGGTCTACCAGTACGTTGTACACAGTCTGGTCGTCAAGCCTCGTACCCCCGCCACACCAGTGACGGTCATCACTGCTGGTAATATCACGGATGAGATCGATGGCCCCATCTTGATGGAGTTGATCGACAAAAACATCGACGAGAACATCAACGAGTTCAACTTCGTCTTCGCCGCCGTGGATGTTGTGTCTTCATTGGCCAAGAATGACACCTGGGCCTGGTTGCAGCCGACATACAACGGATACGCCGTGGTCGAACCGCTGTCATCCCCGACCAACGATAACTGCGTCTTCGCCATCTTGTCTATGGTGAACAACAACAGCAATCCCGACCCAGTGTTGCAGGTGGACCCCGGTGCTATTGCGCCGAAATGCACCAGCAGTCTGCTCATCTCTCCCACCATGTTTCTCCAAAATATGCTTGCCGCTGGCGTTGCTAGCGTTTTCACGGGAGCTGACAGAAGCAATTTCGCCATCGATGAGAGCAATCTATCCATCACCAATACGAGTACAGTTACATGGGCCGAGCTTCAACTCGACAGCGACACCAAAGCCACGCTTACCATCGACCCGAAGAATTTCGCCATGTCCGTAGAAAACGATCGTATCACGATACAGTTTTCCAATCTGAACTATCCCCTCAAGGAGTTGGGCGTAACGGTTGGTTCAACGGACATTGTTTTCACTGGGCAGTTCATGCTCGGCCTAAAGACCGGCTCCAACGGCAACAAAACACTTTGGTTTGACCCTGCGACGGATCAGCCAAACATCACCGATGTTACCTCAGTCATGAACCCCACATACTATGAAGTCGAGAAAATCATGGGCTATCTCAACATTGGCCTGTCTGTAATTGGCATTGGCGCTGCCTGGAGAGCTGGAGTCGCAAGCAAAGCAGCATCTAAGACAGCCGAAGAGGCAGGACTGATGGAAGCTGGCGCTGGTGCAGACGAAGTCCAGCAAACTTTCAAGAAAATCCTATCGGATCCGGGGACTAGGCAGAACTTTGTTGACCAGGCTGGTGAGGATGGTCTCGAGATGCTGAACAACACCGTCGTCAACATAAAGAAAGCTAACATCTGGGGCTCCGTGGCTAAGTGGAGCGGCACCTTGGCAGGGCTCACAGGCGTTGCATCTGGGGAAATGCAATCTCTTAGCAGCACACTAGAGGAGGGATCCAATGGTAACTGGGAGCACACGCCGGCCTTTAGCAACTTTGCTGATCTGGCCATCGCCCGATACTCCTTTGGTGGATTGACTAATTTGAATGTTGAGACTGCTAGGCTGGCAGAATCATTACAGATTGGCTTTACTATAGAGTAGTGCTATTTTAGGCAGTAAGAAACCTCTATTCGGGCAGTATAGCCTATCTATAAGTTTAATACTGCATTCTTCTTCTTCCCTCCTTTTTAGATAAAAGAAATGTCTCTGCTATCAACTGTGAATCTGAGATCAACTAGACTAGTTATTTCTTCAGCTTTGCTTCAAGCATAACTGTCCGCCCATAAGCAGAAGGATAAATCTTAACAAGCTCAAGGCCAGCAGCGTCGAATATTTCTACAAAAGCGGCCTTCTTTTTCTCCTGTCCTGTCATGCACAAAAGCGCTAGGTCGAGCCAATAGAGGTCCATGCTCTCATGAACCTCAACCATGTCTGGGATTAACATGTCGCAGATGAGGAGACGCGAGTCAGGTCCCATAGCTGATGCAGTGTTCTTGACGAACTCGATACAGACTGGGCTGTAAAAATCATGTAGGAAGCGGCGCATGAAGTAAATGTGAGCGTCTACAAAGATACAGGGTTTAGTATATCGTTATCTCCATGAGAATAGAAAGAAGGCGAACGAATACGTACTCTGAACAGGCTGCGGCGTAAAAGCGTCGTAGGTCATGAGCTCGAAGCCTGGATAGTCCTTTGGTTTCATATTATTAATGACACCGGGAAGGTCTTGAAGGATAAACTTGGCATCAAAAGCTCCGTTGATGTCGTTCCGGATAGCAAAGCATGACTGACCACGACCGGCACCGATGTCGACGAGGAATGGCCGCTCGGGGTCCTGCTCAACCTGCTCCTTGAGGGAAGCAAATGGGAACATGCCGACGACAGGCATCAACTGGTCGACCATGAACATATTGGTGTTCCAAACCTCGCGGCGCTCGAGGTCCGGGTCAATCTCGAGCAGCTCGTAATAGGACTTACCGAGATGCTCTTTGCCGACCGAGTACACGGCTGGGGACTTGACCAGATTAAAAACATCATCTGGCTCGTGCGACTTGAGGTACTCGGGCAGGTGAATCCAGGCACGAGTAAACTCCAGAGTAATCATGAAGAAGGAGCCGAGGCCTTTCGGGTTGAGGGCACGCGAGAGGTCGTTGTGTGCATAAATGTCTGGGGCTGTCTCGGTGAAGACGCCGTGATTGATGGCGACGCGGAAGATGTGGTGGATGACGGTACTGGCGACGTTGGCGATGCAGGCCAGCTCGTCTGCGGCGATGGGACTGCCGTCCTCGGGCATAGCATGGTAGGCCCGGATGCCCAGGATGGTGTGAAAGGCGCCTCCCAGGCTTAGCTGCTCGAACATACGCGTCACCAAGTCGATGGGCTCCTGCAGGGCGATGCGGACGCGCTCGGTTTGCTTGATGACGGCCTGGTGGCTGACGGGGTTGTCTTCGTAGGATTCGAGATCGGCCACAAGCTTTCTGGCCTCCTCAAGGGCCTTGCTGACTTTTGGGTGAACCATTGCAGATGAGCGGCTTTAAGCGAGGGGAGTAGAAAGGTGGTGCACAAGAAAGATGTGTAGTATATGACACGAGTAGCGAGTAGGAGCAACAATTGCACGACTCGGTAGTTTGGACACTCAGTAACGGCTCGTTCATGTGATGGCGGGGAGGAGTTTGGGTGGCAGACTCGGCTTAATTCGGGATGTTCCTGGACGAAGGATGAAGGCAGGGTTACCGAGCAAGTGGGAGGATAATCAGATGATGTCGACAGGGGCGGATCCGGTGAAGCATCCACATACTGCCAAGTACGAGTGGTTGCTGCATGCCGAGCCGGGGCTGTTCATCCGTATGGAGTAATTCTGTGACCACGCAACCAACAATCCAATCAGCCGTCAGAACAAAGTCCCCTCGCCGAGACTGACAAGGTTGACTGTCTGCACGACGGGAAAAACGGACAGTCACCGTAATAGTGGGAGCAAGAGTTGGAGGGGTTGGTTTTCTTGTCAAGGTTGTCACTTGTCAAACTCAGAGGAATCAGTCGAATAACATATTAGTGGCCATCACCAGAGCTGGATGATCATGCCCTCGCCCACCGACAGCCAGGATGAAGACCCATTCATCCAACCCGATAATGTGAGTGCCTTGTCAACCTGGTGTCTGCGGAGTGTTGTGCTCGGTCGATACATAACACTCAGGCTGGAAAGCTGCGTTTTTGGAAAACAGTTGAAGTTGACCACGGGAACCTCCAAGATCATCCGAGTATCGAAGAAGATGAGGTTGGTGAGCCTGTGCAATTTTGCCATCCCACCCTGCCTACGAAACGGCAGTGCGGCGTCGTGAAACAACGTAGAACCGCTAATGGATTCGCCCGCTCTATCTTAGGTCCACGACGATCAGAGCGATAGGTCGTCGCTGACATCGTCCATTTTGAGGGGCACGGTCGAGGGGAGCAGGACATACGCTGTATATGGCAAGGAAGGTCAGAGGTCTATTACCTTGAATCTTCAACTCGCCGTCATAGTCTCTTGAGCTGTCTAGGAATCCTCATTGAGCTAACCTGCTTCCTACGTTATAGAATACGGGTTGCCCATGGACGAGGCTGAGCTAGATCGCATCGACATGTGCCATGCCAAGTACTGCGCGCTGATCGGCAAGAACCTTTACTTAGCGCCCATCTTCAACCCTCAAATGATCCTCGATCTTGGTTGTGGTACTGGTCCGTTTGCCCTCGTCGCACCCTTCCAAGCCGGAACAGTGAATCTCAGGGATTTGGTCCATTGAAATGGCCGAGGAGTTCCCCAGTGCCGAGGTGAGTCCGCGTGTCTGTGAAAACTTCATAGATGCATTTATTCATGATATATTGTATGGAGGCTTACTGAGAAATAGGTCATTGGAACTGATGTTGCCCCCACACAACCTGAGTGGTAAGAGCAGCTCAACCGAGTGCTGCTATGGCATTATCTCCTACGATGGCTAATTATCAACCGGTAGGGTACCACCCAACTGCCGCTTTGAACTCGACGACATCAAAAGGGAATGGACGTGGAAGGAGGACAGCTTCGACTTCATCTATTCGCGGGACCTGTTACTTGCTATTCGGGATTGGCCGGCCCTCATTGACCAAACCTATACGTGCGTCCAGTCTTTTTGCGCAACGCCGGGCCTAAAAGGTCCCACCTACCACTACTGTCTCTATCGTTCCATGTAATATCTCTAACGTTGTCTCGCCGTTAGCCACCTGAAGCAAGGGGGCTGGGTTGAGTTCCAGGCCATCGTTGGGGTCCTCGGCTGCGACGACAAGTCCATCCCCGAGGACAGCTACCTACGCAAGTTCTCCGGCATGATGAAGGCAGCATCCTCCAAATACGGCGCCAGCCTCACCGACCCCATGAATTGGAAAAGTTGGTTCGAGGAACAAGGCTTTCAAAACGTCACCCAGAAGGTCTTCAAGCTGCCCTTCAACCCGTGGCCCAAGGACCCGCGCATGAAGCTTCTAGGCGCCTGGGAGATGGAGAACCTCCTCAGCGGGCTGCAAGCTATGGTCACGAGGATGTTCCAAAAAGGCCTCGGTTGGTCCGATGCCGAGGTGGCCGTGTTCTTGGCGTACCTAAGGAAGGAAGTGAAGAACCCGCAGATGCATGGCTATTGGCCTTAGTGAGTGACCCCAAGCATGTTCCTACGTATATTTTGTTCTATGTCATGTGTTACGGCAACGTGTTTACTAGACTAATAGTTTCTCCTTAGATATGTAGTGTACGCACAGAAACCAATTGAGAGATGATTCCAGTTCTTGGTATTATTTATCGGTAGGAGTTAAATAAACCCCTTGTAATAAACTGTCAAGTCCTTACCTCTAGGAGTGGGGTGTTCTGGGGCTGGGAATATCAGCTTCAAATTAATCATATGTTTTCTCGGTGAGTCCATCTCATGCTTCCTCGATCCACATGTATATCTAGATCTGCACCAACTAGAAACACATCTGACCCAATACTACCATCAGTCACCGATTGCCCAGCTCCTCAAGCCTTGGATCCGTAAGCTGGTTCGAATTCATCCACTTCTTTGTCCACCCGTACTGCCTGCTTTGCCGCAATTCCAAGGTCATCCACATGGGATATACTGGCGGCTCCGAAAACCTCGTCCATTCGCTCCAGTGAGATCTACAAAGAATACAAGGTCAGCTTCATTCTCAAATATGGAACAAGGTTATAAATCGCTGTGACGAGAGGAAATACGTACGCCCTTGGTCTCAGGGATCCAAAAGGCAAGGATCGCCATGGTGAGATTCAGTGATCCAAAGATAAAATACGCTCCATATGGCGTCGAAACCAACATCACAGGGGTCGCTTTGGAGACAGCTAAGTTGTGCAACCAGTGTGTAAGCGACGCCAGCGCGACGTTGTAAGCTCTTAGCCGATTTGTCGGTATTTCAGAAACATAGATCCATGCTGGTGTAAACAATCAGAATATGTCAGCTTTGACAGGACTGCGATCAGGGAGAGTTGGGGATGTACTTACATACAGGCCCCCAGCCCATGTTGAAGGCTGCGCCAAAGATGTACACCATGGCCAGAGCCGCGATGCCGGCGGGAGGAGGGCTCTCGTTCTCTCCTGGCTTAGGCCCAAACCGGATATACTGCGTGGGTTAGGTAAACCATGCACAGAACCGGCGAAACTCATCGACTCACAAATCCTAAGAAGAACATGCAAAAGGCCTGCACGACGCCGCTCCACATGAACGAAAGCCGACAGCCGAGAGAGTCGGCGAGAAAGAAAACAAAGATCAAGCATGTAACCACCTTTACGATGCCGTAGATGCCTTGGGCAAAGAGAGCCGTAGTCGTGCCTGAGAGGCCAAGGTCTCTGAAGATGGTTGGGGCGTAGTAGTTAATGGCGCCAGTCTTTATATGATCAGTTTGGTTCTCGAATGAAACGCAGCTAAAGCAGTTGTGGGAGGCTAAGTTGAAGCAAAATTACTCACCCCTGACCACTGCTGAAACGTAATGATACCGATAGTTAATAGAGCTCGCTTCCGGTTCGTGGCGACGGTCCAGCACTCCTTTTGCAGCGCCCAGAATCCTGCACCTTGCATAGTAGATTTCTCTTGGTCTATCTGTGTACGGAGCTCGAGAAGCTCTTGCTGGATATATGGGTGCTCGATCGTGAGGTGTCGCACGTCTGACAACACCTCGCTAGCCTTATCCCACTGGTCTTGGGATGCTAGCCATCGAGGAGACTCGGGACAAAAGAGCATGCTGAAGAATAAGAGGATCGGGCACAGCGACTGGCAGGCCAGCGGAACCATCCACGTAGCCATGGGCTGAGAATGAATAATGCATTAGAGATGTGACTTCAAGGAGCTGTGCTGGGATAGATGCCCTTACTGGAAGATGTAGCAGAGAACCGTAGTTGATGAAGTAGGCTGTCATGCCACCCATGACCAAGAGAAGTTGGAAGAAGCCGACTAAGAAGCCACGAATAGCTCGAGGGGAGTTTTCGGATACGTAAGTGGGCGCAAGCATGGTTCCAGCGCCGAGGCCAACACCTTCAACAAACCTGATGAACGTTAGCTAAATAACAGCAAACGCCAGTTATAACGACTACGCAAGAGCACTGACCTTCCGATATAAAAGACGGGCAGGTGGCCATAGGAGAAAGCCTGCATGAGCCCACCGATCAGGCCAGTAAGGGCAACGGCAAGAAGTGCGGGCTTTCTTCCCTTGCGATCGGCGATGGGACTGGAAATGAGGGCTCCCGCCACAGCTCCCGCTTGCATGGTAGTAACAAGGTTGCCGGCAAGGTCGGCCGCGACATCTGGCGGACGAGTATCGAGACCAAACTCTCTACAGGCAGTTGATCAGTCTCCAAATGGTGTCAAGGTACATGGGAATATTCACGGGGACCACCATACCTCTTGAAGTCAGGCATCGCCAAGACGCCGCCGATAATTCCCGCGTCCACACCAAAGAGTGCACCAGCAAAGCAAGCCTGCTCGTTGTAAGAACTAAGAATAGGCCCCATGAAGCATAGTGTCGCACTTACCGAGGCAGCCAAAGCAAGCACACGCCAATTGTACACCTCTGGAGGATCAACACGGATAGCATCGTTGCGGACAATGCGCCGAAGGACCGAGTGGATTGTCATGATTGCGGATGCAGGCTGCAAAGGTGCAATAAAGAAAACTCAATTTCGTGCTTTGTAGCTGAACAACATGGGAGTATGCCATGGAGTGATGCGGCGATTCACGATGATATAAGTACTGTAGCTGTAACCGTAAGGCAGCATGAAGTGGTCTCAGAACATGGAGGTCGTCTGTCCAGCTGGGGCAATTCAACCCCACATCCCCGGTTTGTCAGATGAGATAAACCTGGGGTTACTGGGGTAGATGCTTGAGTTAGTCGGGGGCTCTCGGTTAGGTCTGCTACGTATCGTCCCGGTCTCCCCGACTTAGTCCCGATCGCCCAGAATGAGCTTTGTTTCGGGTGCTGTCGGGCCACTCCCGAGGACAACCCAGGATACAATGTCCGCCGGCCTATTTACTCTTCGGTAGTTATAATGGGTCACGTCTCTTACTGTAAAGTACCTTCTCTTTGTTATGGGCTCTACCAAGTCTTGTCCGGGCTCGCCCATATTTGCTCTAGCTCGGAGCCTAGTGACGGTGTCGGCCACCCGCACCTCTTCCGAAAAGAGTCAAGCATTTCGAGGACATAGCTTCTCTGGCAAGGATTCTGCATGAACATGCCAGCTACAGCAGATCGAAACGTCAGTTGACTTGTAGGTAGGAACGACTCTAGGAGGCGGGCATACCAATAAAGAGACACTGCGAGGACAGCAGACTTGATGCGTCCTCTGTAAGGGTCATGCCAATGCCGCAGACTACTTCTATGCTATCCTGGATCGTCCTTTGGCGTTTCATGAAGTCCTCCATGCCTCCATAGCTGGGTTCATGAGCGCATATGAGAATTCTGGAAACGTGATGGACCTGCATCGCCAGCCCTACCACAGGAATCAACGTTGGAGTTTAAACGTTGGTAGGGAAAAGAACAATTACCAAAGCACTGAGGGTGTATCAGGCGGGGCTGAAACACTTGGCTACCTTGACGGCCCATGGCAGGGAGCTCGGAGAATTCAATTGTTAGATGCGATTCCCATTCGTGGAGCATCGTCTTGAGGGCTTTGGCCCACCCGATCCTCCCTACGAAGACGCGCCCTGCCTCGTCAACGGACGGGTCGACGGCACAGAAGTTGATCACCTGGGCAAGAATCCAGACTGCGCGTGAAGCCATCTCGTGACTGCTCAGCTCCGGATACGGCTTTTTGGGAGTCCATGTGCTGTATGTGCGCCGCCTCTCGCGAAAGGCCACCCAGATGTCCTGACGAAGCCAGGCCCACCAGGTTGTGCTCTCAAGGCTCGACGTTTCCACTTCAATCTGCCGCGAGCGAAGAATCCAGAAGACTCCCTGGAGGTGTTGTTGCCAGTCCTTCAGAGATCCTCGGAGCATCTCATACGTCGAGATGATGAGCGTCGTCGCCATCAATTCAAGACTGTGCTGGTACGTCGAATAACGCATAGCCTTTTGAACATAGTGGAGAGTCTGGTAATAATACTGCAGTGCGCTGTTCTGGTCCGTACGTTGTTCGAGGGGGATGGTTTCGTCAAGGGATTGGTGGTAGCCTGATAGAGCCAAGATGGCATTCAGTAGGCCTGCATTCCGGGCGGCAAGATGCGGCACCCTAGTCGAAAACATCTGGGCCGTGTCGAAAAGGTCAAGCTGTGGACAAACGCTGAGTAGGCTCACTTACGAAATCCATAGCACAGACGAGGAGCATACGTACCCATGAGCACAATCGACGGAGAAAATTCTCGAACAGGACCTGCTCCCGCTCAAGTAGCGAAATATTCTCGGATGCTTGCCACATATCTTCCTCTCGAGCGCCTTCGCCGACCAAGTCTCTTTCTTCCGGTTGGCCGTCAATCATCTTGGTTGCGCGTTGTAGCGGCGTCGTCTCGTCCTCGTCTTGGCCATTGAGCGGATCCAGGAAGCCCCCTTCCAGACCGGGTGGCGCATCTGACTCTTGGAAGGCTTCTCGAGATGCGTCGTGGGCCAGTAGCTCAAACCACCGAACGGCGGCGACACCAGTGGACCCAGCAGGGGTTGTTGATGCCGAGTCTGGTTGCTGTGCAAACCAGCTGTGTTCCATGAAGGGATGTTGCTGCTGTAGGTCGCCATTACTGTCCCAGCCGAGAGCGTCGTCAACACCCTGTAAGTGGGCATGGTCCGGGCCAGAGGACGACGGAGGTGAAGCTACATGTTGGGCCTGTGATGCAGCCACCGAACGAGCAATATCCAGTAGGTCTTGCTGTGAATTGATGACCTGACCCAATTGCCGAAGGATTTCTAGACTAGCAGGGTCGAATCTAGCCAAGAAGACGTTAGAATGGCCGATCAGCTATTCCAAAGTGTCGGGGCCAAACTTACGTAGAATGATCCTTCTCAACATCATCATACGAGCATGAGATGTCGATGGACGCACAGAATCCACAAGTGGGCCGCACATTGTCGCACTTGGTCTTCCTTGCCCGACACACATGGCAAGCTTTCAGACTCCTCTTGCGAGGGTAGCGGGCGTCTGACGTCGGATTGCCAGAGCGCTTCCGCGATGCTCGAGGCGAATCGGGAGGTTGGGCCGATTCCGTGGGAGTTTTCTCGGCCATGGGCGCGGTAAGAACACGAGTATGGGCGCACGGCACTGAACAAAGACAAGCAGAATGCGAATCTGAGGTCAAACGAAGCGTTGGGACATGGTTCGGGGAGACGCGGGGTTTATGTTGTGTCCTTGTATATCATTTCCCCCGCACTTGTTAGCATGTTCGACCCCTGACCCCTGATGATGTCCATTTACTAAATCCGGGGACTGTCGGGAAGAGGCGTCGAAAATGACCAAGGTCTCGACTTATAGGTAGGTAGATCAGGTTGTTAAAAGCATGGTCTGTAGCTGTCTTCCGCACCGTCACAGCACATTTGAACATTTGATCCCTCTCAGTTCTCCGTCGTTTTCAAGAGTCCAAGAGTGAAATCCTTGTTCCCAGTCATTGGTCATTATGGGAGATTTGAGCTCATACACCGAGCCCGCCGCCGACTGGCAGCAGACTCATCCGACGGCCAAGTCTCAGGCCTTCTCGACCGACGTTCTCGTCGTCGGCGGTGGCCTCGGCGGAGTTGCAGCTGCTCTTGGGGCTCTACGCCGAGGCCGCCGTGTTTTCCTGACCGAGGAGTACGAGTGGCTGGGCGGACAACTCACCAGCCAGGCCGTGCCTCCAGACGAGCACTGTTGGGTCGAGCAATTCGGCATCACTCGCTCGTACCGTGCGTTGCGCGATGGGATCCGCCAGTTCTACAGGGACCATTACCCCCTAACAGACGAGGCTCGACAGAGGCCGCAGCTAAATCCGGGCGCTGGCCATGTCAGCAAGTTATGCCACGAGCCGCGCGTTGCAGTGGCCGTCATCGATGCCATGTTCATGCCGTATATAGGCAGTGGGAGAATAGTCGTGAAGAAGCGCACCAAGCCGGTCTCGTGTCAGACGGATGAGCAGGGTGCCATTAGTAGTGTGTCCTTCCGTCAGCTCGACCACCGCGGCGTTTTCACGGTTCAGGCCAGCTTCGTCATCGACGCCACGGAGCTAGGAGACTTGTTGCCCATGAGCAACACCCCGTATGTGACCGGCTTCGAGTCCCGCAAGGACACCGGTGAGCCGAGTGCACCAGAGGAGGCGCAACCAAGCAATTCCCAGGCCGTCTCCATCTGTTTCGCCGTCGATCACGTCAAGGGAGAGAATCACACCATCCCGAAGCCTCCGAGTTATGACTTCTGGCGCAAGCGTCACCCGGACTTTTGGGGGGCGCCGCTGCTGAGTCTGAAGGCACCTCATCCGCGAACGCTGGAGATTGTTGAACGCGAGTTCACACCGAATCCTAGGGACGACCCGGCGTCGGTATTTGCAGACCAGCGCAAGTCGGGCGGAGACATGAATCTCTGGACTTTCCGCCGCATTGCAGCGCGCGACAACTTCAAGCCGGGAGCGTATCAATCCGACGTGTGTCTCGTCAACTGGCCAATGATCGATTACTTTGAGAAGCCCATCATTGACGTCGACGAACGCGAGCTTGAAGATCGTCTCAGTGACGCCGCTTCCCTATCCTACAGCATGATGTACTATTTACAGACGGAGTGTCCAAGAGCAGACGGGCTCGGCAAAGGATACCCTGGACTACGGCTGCGAGGCGACATCACCGGCACTGAACATGGACTCGCAATGGCACCATATGTTCGAGAGTCGCGCCGCATCAAGGCCGTGACTACCATCGTAGAACAGGATATCTCCCTCGAGGTCCGCGGTGACAAGGGAGCAGTGCAGTATCCCGACAGCGTCGGAGTCGGCATGTACCGCATCGACCTTCACCCGTCTACGGGCGGCGACAACTACATCGACGTCGCGTGCTGTCCATTCCAGATTCCCCTCGGCGCCTTGATCCCGCTGGAACGCCCAAACCTGCTGGCGGGTTGCAAGAACATCGGAACTACGCACATCACCAACGGTTGCTACAGGCTTCATCCTGTTGAATGGAACATTGGCGAGGTGGCAGGCTTGTTGGCGGCTCACTGCCTGGACAGGGGGCTCTCGCCGCACCAAGTTCAAGGAGATGTGGAATCGTTTGGGGGGTTTCATGAGGTGCTGCTTCACGAAGGGATTGAAACGGCATGGCCCGATGTTTCGGGGTACTGAGGGACGTGTTTCATCGACGCCTGTTCGTTTGTTTGTATGTTTGTTAGACTGGTACCTATCCAATATTTAAGAGGTTTAAGAGACAAAAGACGAATTTTATCTTCTCCCAAAAGTTGGATGTCCCAGAGTATAGCTTCTGGGAGGCCTTGTTTCATTTTTGACGCTCAATACTCTCTTGCTTGTTAATTAGGCGGCAACACCTTACAATGAATGGTTGAAGGACTGGTCAGCGGCCCTCGAAAAGTACACAGTAGACAAACATTCGGAGGCTGAGTTTGTGCTGTAAATAAGTATAAAGTATTGCACATGAATTTCTTCCGGGTCCAATTTATGTAACTCTCCCTCTCGTATCATCCCGGTGTCCTTCATGTCAAGTCATCCTCAAGTAGCCTTCGCCCAGGCAATAGTAGCGCCAAGGCGGACCCCCGACTCGTAGAACAGATACGTCTCGCCCTGGTATGTGACAATCTCCGGAGAGGCGACACGCCCAACATCATCGCCAACGCCGCTGGCCTTGTGCAGCAAGATGGGCACGGAGCCGACCTGACGCAGCGTACGGTCAATGGTTCGGGCGAAGGTCTTGCCGCTGGAGCTATGGTAGATGACATAGAGCTGTCCACGCCACTCCCAGAGACTCCCGCCTGAGACGTTGCCCGCGTCCTCGGCGCCCGGCGTCACGACGTAGTCAGGGTCCACGGTCCAGCTGCGGCCGTCCTTCGACTCGGCCAATCTGATGCGGCGCTTGTTGTCGCGCTCGTTGCCCATGTAAAACATGCCGTACGCGTAGCCCGACGCCGGGTTGCGGTGCGTAAAGACGCGGGCGTAGCTCGTCTCGGTGACGTTGGGCCCTCCCATGCCGTTGTCCACCGCGATGCCGCCGTAGTCGAAGGTGACGCCGTCGTCCGTCTCCGCCCAGCGCGTCTGCGAGTTGGTGCCGTGGAAGTACACGAACAGGCGGCCGGCCTGCACGTTCCACTTCGCGTCCGGGCTGGAGACGTGAGGCACCGAGTAGTGGCCTTCCCACACGTTCGCGATGACCGGGTTGTCGGCGTACTCGGTCCAGGGCCCGTCGGGAGTGTCGGCGTACATGAGCGAGATGCCGCCGGGGTTGTCGTGCGGCGCGTAGTAGAGGTACCAGTCCCCGATGGGGTTCTTCAGGTAGACGCTGGCGTGGAATACGCTGGGGAAGATGAACTCATCAGTCGGGTTGTATTTGAGCTTGGCTTTGTCCGTCACCACTCCCTGATAGCTGAACGACGGCCAGCCATCTGGTGCGGGTGCGACCTCGGCGCCTGCAAGCGTGATTGCAAAAGCGCCTACAAGCAAGCAGCAAATCGTTGTTACACTGGGTCCGGGCATGGTGTCGTTGATGTAGCCAAGCTCAAGAGAACTTGCGCGATGTGGACTCGTCAAGTGGAAAGCTCAGTAACGATGGACTGTTGCGTATTTTCCAGGATGACTGCCTTTGCTTCCAAAGCTCTTATACTTGGACGTTCCCATATCAACTGCAGGATTGTTTCGGCCTAGAACCGATCTTCCCCGAGAGGATCAACCCGCATGTTTCAAGGAGCCGAGAGTCCCCGGCTTATTCGTCACCCAGTAAAAAGCTGTGAAGATGCTTCATCTATGGTAGTTACCCCGCAAGCTGGACACGCAATCGAAATTTAACAAACTAGTCCTGAGGAGGAATCACAGGGATGGACTAACTTGAACTTCCCTGCGAACTGGGTGCAGAGCTGAGCTCAGTCCAGAGGCGACAAGCGGATCAGTGGGAACGTCTTATACCATTGAGTTGCCGCTGGGTCGGAAATACGGAAAACTACACCCTGCCAAGACTCCTTTTCCGTTGCACACCGCAAGCACGACCCCGGGAGCCATGTCATGTTTCAGTAGTCAACCTGCCGATCAACGGCTCTACTATCCTCTTCAGTGCAACCAGCCGCCGATCTTCGATAACAGCACCAATGACGAACAAAGGTGAGTCCCTCAATTGCGGAAACGACATCATCCTGAGCAAACCTTGTTTTTAAGGTATGCTCCCCGCATTTGAATCCTTGTCGATTACCCCGTGGGGATAGTTGACGGGGGAGAACAAGAGAGCCGAGGCCGGTTTGCGGCAGGTATATAAACGCGAGGCGTCCCAGTGAGGGACTCGTTCAGTTCTATATTCGGCTCTATTCACAATCAGGGCTGTGAGCTGACCAAGATATCATAATGTCTGCCCAAGAGCGACCCGGCGAGGCCGACGTCATCAGCAACACCAAGTCCAGAGAAGACGAACCCGCCCGAGACAACCAGATCGAACGCGTCGAGACGACCCAAGGCGACGATGCATTCGCCAAGTTCCCCCGGATGGACAAGGTGGACGAGTTCGGGGCGCACTCGAAAACAGATGCACGCGAGATTGCGCTGGTGAAGAAGCTGGATCGGTACATCATGGTGAGTGAGGACAGGGCCTTTTTCGTCGTTGATTGCCACTGATCGCGTTGTCATCCAGCCTATTCTCTGGTTCATGTACCTCTTCAACTACCTCGACCGCAATGCGCTTGTCAACTCCCGATTGAACGGCCTCGAGGAAGACCTTGGTTTGAAAGGGACGCAGTACAATACTTGCGTGTCCATCTTGTTTGTTGGATACATGTCAGTCTTGGTCCCCCAGTTTGAGAATATGGGTTTGGCTAATAATACCCAGCGCTGGACAAATTCCCAGCAACATGATCCTCAACCGAGTCAGACCATCTTGGTACATGGCTGGTATGCACGAAGCTTGCCAGTGAATCCCTTCAACAGTGGCTGACCCTGAACAGGCTTCTGTATGGCCTGGTCAGTCGTCAGTCTCTTGACCTTTCTTGCCCACGACTATGGCAGCATGGTTTGCCTTCGATTCTTCCTTGGCATCACCGAAGCACCTGTAAGTTCCATCTGCCACGTCCCTGATATCGCTAACACACAGCCAGTTCTACCCCGGTGCCCTTTATATCATCAGCATGTTCTATACGCGCAAGGAGATGGCTGTCCGTCTCGCCCTCTTTTATACCGGCAACATGTTTGCGAGTTCGTTCTCGGGTCTCATTGCAGCTGGCATTTTTGCTGGCCTGGATAAGGTGCATGGTTATGCTGGTTGGCAGTGGTATGCGATTCTCTGAAGCTCTCTTCTCGTCGTACATTTACTGATTGTTGGTTGCAAGGCTCTTCATCATTCAAGGCGCTCTGTCCATCGTTACCTCCATCGTGGCCTTCATATTTCTCCCCGACCACCCCTTGACGACTCGTTGGTTGTCCGAAGAAGAGCGACAACTGGCGCACAGCCGTATCTTTACCGATACTACGGATAGACGTGAGGGCACCAGTGTCTGGATCGGACTTAAAGAGGCAGTGGTGGACTGGCGTACTTGGGCCATGTGTCTTATGTACAACTTCCACCTGTCTTCAGTCGGGTTCCAGAATTTCCTACCCACGGTTATGAAGACGCTCGGCTATAGTAGGACCATCACTCTTGTCCTGACCTGCCCGCCATACCTTCTCGCCGCAAGTGTGGGCATCTTCATTGCCTGGACATCAGGCCGATACAACGAACGTACCTGGCACATAACCATCTGCAAATGCATCGTCATAGTTGGCTTCATCATTCCCGCCGCAACGACCAATCTCGGCGCAAGGTTATTCAGCATCTTCCTCTTCGTGGGGTTCAGCTTCGGTATCAACAACCTCCTTATCGCCTGGGCGTCCGCCACTCTGGGTCAGACGAACGAGAAGAAAGCCGTGGCAATTGCTATTTGCAACACTCTCGGGAATTTGTCGAGCGTCTATACTCCATACCTGTGGCCAGCCAAGGATGAACCTCGATATCTGACTGCTTGGATGGCAAGTATTGCCTTTTCGATAACGGTTTTAGTTATTGCCTGGGGCTTGAAGATTTCGTTGAAGAGGCAGAACAAGAATATGAGGAGGGATTATCCTGAGCTGACAAACTTCTATGTTTATTAGCGACAAGAATATAGATTAGTATGCTCATCTACTGGGCCGATCATAAAATGTACTTCTCAACTCCTATTTTCTTTGACTTCGACTGTTAAAATTGTCTTACTTCTCTCCGGTCTTTGCCCTGTCCTTCCAGGGTTCCGTTGATACATTTGGTTCATATTATGCCGCCCGAGCCCTTGCACTAATTCCGACGACTGCGGGCGGTCTTCCGTCAATAGAAAGTGACACACGGTTCCAAAGCATCACAATCCAGGTCTTTATAGAAAGTACAGTGGTCAGTCATGATTAATGTATTGATGAAATGAGATTTACAGCACCCCCGGTAGCGGATGGTGAACAACGCAAGCGCAACGAATTAAGCTATAGGGTAGGAAGGACTTTGGATCCAACCCAGAAGGGGTAGCATGATACAATGGGAGATTCTTTGTCCCTGAATAGCCAGGACGATCTGTAAAATACAAGCCAGGCGACTTTGACTTTTTACCATTACATGTGAGAACTGAGTAAAACCATTCTGGTTACCTCGAAGCCTGAGAACAATGCATGGCGACGCAGCCTCTTGGTTGATGGGTCTCGGCTAGAGCGGGGACAGGCAAACAAAAGGAAGCGAACAACGCCACTGCTACTGAGGGAGTTTCGGTTCCGCCAGCGTCGACGCCCCCCGGGGGACCGTTGGGCGAATAGATTACAAGCAAAAGCAAACAAACGCGACCAAAAAGCAACGAAATGTATCGCTACTGCGGTCAGAGGCTTCTGAAGATACCGAATGCGCGTATCACGCACTTCTCAAGGTGCAGCGCAGGCCAGTGCGACAGAAGCCGGGGTCCCTGAAGCACGCTAACCAGGTTTCTTTATGCACTCGTGGACTGAGCTGCCGTTTTTGGGTTCGCAAGACGTAAAGGCCTGAAGGAATTGCGGTGCATGAGGCGATTAACGGGAGGGTTCCTGAATCCTTGACGGCGGGTATGATTCCGTGAAGTGGTTGCAGTTCCTGGATACCGGGAGCAATTCCCTGATACCGTCGACCGGTAGACTAGCAGTGTGTCTTTCGGGAATCGGTGATCATGGTCTGTGCCTGATGGAGCTCCGTCCCGCCTCTAGAACCTGGAAAACCGGAGGGGAATGTGGATGTGATCGGATGTGAGCCATGGTTGCATTGGAGCTAGTGCTGCAAATCTCGGCTCACAGGCCGCGGAGGACGGCGACAGGGACCGCACCAACAGACCGGGCGAACGCAGGGGTTCGATACGACCTCTCAGATCCGTCCCTTTCTCTCCTGGTACGGATGGCGGAATCATCCCTCCATCGGTAGGGCACCAGTATGGGGCACAACGTCCGTAGTCTATGAGTACCAAGGCATCCGAGAACCGATCCTGTGTTTGTAGGTGCATAAATGCATGGAGTTGCCAATGGAACAAGACTAACTATACCCAGCCAGCCATTGCTATTTTCTGATCTTTTCCGAGACATTCTTCTTGTCCAAGCTTTGCAGATCCCTTTCCGCCACCATTCGTCTTGCTTGGCTCCAACGTTACCCATTCAACTCAGCCATCTTGAAGATGCGATTCACGTTGCTTGAGGCGGACCACGAAGACGCCGCCGACTTCCTCAAAATCATTGAATGCCAGTGGAGATCCTACGAAGAACCCCTCCAAAGCTTCTTCCGCATGTTCTGTCCCCTTCGCGGCGAGGGACCTTCTGCGCGCATCGACTCGCTCAAGGAATCAGCAAGCCGTCAACTGGACTGGCACAAGTCGGATCCAACGAGCTTCTGGGCCAAGGTTGTTGACGACAAAGGCCAGATTGCAGGGGCTTGTTTGTGGAAAGTCTACCGAAAGAACCCCTTCGAGACACCTGACGACCATTCTGATGTCTACTGGTACCCGGAAGGGGAGTCACGAGACTACGTGAGCAAGTGCCTGGAGCAGTTCGACGCGCCAAGACGGAAGATGGCGGCCAGGCCACATGTTTGTGAGTTGCGCCTCCAATCCACCAGTGAAAAATGTCTAATGCTGCAAGACCTCAACATCATCTTCACGCATCCCGACTACCGACGCAAGGGTGTGGCCGACTTGATGCTAGCGTGGGGCAAGCAAAAGGCCGACGAGCTGGGCGTCGAGATGTGGCTGGACGCGACCAAGTACGGTGTCCCGGTTTACAAAAAGCATGGCTTCATTGTCGTGAATGAGAACCGAGTGCAACCTACCAAAAAGGACCCCGGCGAGGCGTGGAAGAAGATTGACCAGGAGCTGCAGCCCATAGAATTCTGGCAAATGTGGCGGCCAGTTGGTGGAGAGTACGACGAGGGAAGAACAGTGAAGCCTTGGGTGTGAGTGCAATATCACAGATACTCGTGCCTGCCAAGACATTGTGCTTGCTATTTTAGACCTGTCCTTAACACGGAGAAATGTGACAAAGTCACGTAATTTGATTGGGGGATGTGCCGTCGACTCTTGGCGTGATAATCAAGTCTGACGCAGCCGTTGGAACTTTTGACAATTTGCTTGCTTCTTTGCTGACATGTGTGTCTGCATGGGACAAGGTTGCTACGCCACGGCGTTGCAGAACAGGTCAGGCCTTTGTCTCTAATGCAGACTTTTCTTCATTGTCAGTGTCGACCAACAAAACTTCGATCAACCAACGCCCGCCGCTGCAGGGGCTCCGTTGGCCTCGGAACTCCCATCCATGTCCTTACCCGGTCCGCGGCCATTGGCTGACGACATGTTCTGTACATGGATCTACGACCACGACGGAATCCTTCAAGCTTCACGTCTTGGACGGAGGCACAGCAAACAAGCCAATTCTGGAATCCTTTCGGGCCGCGTGTCTCGGACGGGTGATGGAGCCAGATACACGCCTCCTGGGATGCACCATAATGGCGTAACTTATCACATCCCCCAAAGCAAACCCGCCTGTGTCGATACCTGTAAGCGGAGTATGGAACTGCATGCGGTCACAGTTGGGGGGAGAACAGGAAGCAGAAAAATATCTCAGGCCGGTATGCACTTGGCTCACATAACCTGACACAAACAACCCAGCCACTTCTCTTGATCTTTCGTCGTCGAAATCGCCAAATATCTGTCCTGTCCGGCTGTCTGTCCAACATCGCACCATGTCGAGGTAGCCTTGCCTATTCGCCCATCATGAATTCCACGCAGAGGATCATCACCGACACCAACAAGGCTCCACTTGTCCAGGTCTTGACCTTGATGTTCCTCGTCATTGCCGTGCTCGCCTGCTTCGTGCGCTCGGGGACAAAAGTTCACATGACCAAGAGCCTCAAAGCCGATGATTTTCTCGCCCTTGTCGCAGTGGTAAGTAAATACAACGACGCGGGCAGACTTTGTTGCAACATCATTCACTCATACCAGTGTCCAGCTTTTTGCAGTCGGCCAGTCCATTGCTGTGTTTGTGGCTTGTGAAAATGGACTTGGCAAGCCCTTTGATACACTGAGCTCAAGCAACATCGACACGTTCTTCAAGGTGCGCCTTAACAAGATACCACAACAACCAAGGGAAGAGTACTGATGAGTCCAATTCAGAGTCAATATGCCGCCAACGCCATGTTCGTGGCCTCCCTGCTCTGCTCCAAAATGTCCGGCATCATGGGTCTTCGCTTGATGAGTCGGAGCAACCAGAAATGGATCATCCTGGGCTGCGAGATCGTCGTCGGCCTCTGGGGACTGAGTGCCTTCATCGTCAGCTTCTTCCAGTGCGCGATACCGACGCCGTGGGACTTTTCCGACAGCGATGAATGCATTGACCGAAGCGCTTTCTGGACGTATTACTCCATCGCAAACATCGTCACGGACATTGCCATTGTCGCCATCATGGCCGAGAATGCTCGCAAGATCCAGACCTCGTGGTCGAAGAAGATGCTGGTCATCGGCGTCTTTGGCAGCCGCATTTTGTACGTACCCGTCGCTCCGTCCACCGAACCTGTGAATATGAGTAACTGTAACTAATTATCGCGTACAGTGTTGTGCCCGCAGCTGCCGCCCAGATCTACTACTCGATCCAAGCCTTTGCCGCCGAAGATATATCCTTCTCGCTATGGGAGGCCGCCATTACCATTCAACTGGTCCAATGCCTCGCCGTCTTCACCGTTTGCGTTCCCAACCTGAAGCCCTTCCTCGACAGCCTCGAATCCGGCCAGATCCGCGTTGATGATCTCCGTCGACAAGGACAGTCGAGCAGCAACGGCTATCCAACATACAAGCAAGGACACTCCGGGTACAAGTCAGGACAGAACAGCGGTCTTGGCTCCAGGTCACGAACGCACAATGCGATCGATCCCCTGGCGACCAACACGTCGCACCGCAGCCAGCGTAGCGACGTGCATGAGATGGTTAACCTGGGCGGCAGGTCCAAGGTACAAGGCGCGGCTCTTACTACCGATGAACAGAAGCAGTCTTGGGATGGACAGAGCCACAAAAGCCACTCGAGTCAAACAATCCTCATACACCAGACGTGGCAGGTCGACGTGCAAAGTATGCACGGTAGGCCGACAGCTCTATAGAATTTTCGGAAGGTTTTTTTCTTCTACTTTGTTCTGTTATTCTTACTGAGGGTCGGTGTTTGGCACGACGACATGCTGCGATTCAGTGTGTAACTCTAGACAGGAAATACAAAAAGGCCAACCCCAAGTGTGCTCACTTGCATGATCCGTGGAATCAGAATTGGCGAGAATTCGTCGAGAGCCAGGCAACAGTAGTCTACCATGGCGTGACAAAGAAGAGAACCCCTTGTTACTTGCAGTAGTTCGTGGTGAGATTCCGCACCCACCGGCCTGCATGAAGACATCGACCGACCCTCGACGTGGGACAGAGGATATCGGTAGTCGTCCCAGGTGGCACGGTGACGAGCAGGGCTCCCTTGTTTGCCATGGTAGTTTGGTGACTGTGAGATACCAGCATGCACAAAATCCACCACTGGGTCACAATGTGGCGATGGCAACGGCGGTCGGGGTTGCTTTGGTGGACGCAGGGGCATCGGAACTGGCACGTCGACGTTGACGAATTCCGATTCTGTAACATCAACGGTCTTGGTTTTTCTTTCCGAGGGCCCGATTCAGACTGGCCGTTGTATTCCATGTCTGGGCTGTGGTTGTTCTTGTCATTGGATGTCTGTACGAAGACTATTGACTCCTGGGTCTTATCTCATTTGATCCGGGACAACTAGGAGAACAACAGCCGCCTGAAGGATCCTTTCAATTTCATCTTGGTGACCAGATTCAACTTCTGTCACATCTCGGCTTCTCTTCTCTTCCCCGTTTAAGAAGGCTGGAAAACACCCCACCACCCTCTTCAAGTATCGGCCCGCCATTCCCATGCGAGACTACTTCGCTCACACCCGCTGAGACCCGACATTGCAGATGCCAAGCCGTGAACCATGTCCTTCACTTGCAGGGAAGCGGCCGGGTCTTCGGCCGCAGCCCGCTAGCAACCCAACAGGGGGTGAGATCCGAGATATCCACGTATTCTTTGCCCCATGTACTGTCCTGTACAAACATGCAGCGCCTCGGTTCTCTCAAGTAATGGCTGTCTTGAGAGGTTGCAGTGAAAGATGGTCCTTTTCCATTGCTGTTTCTAGACCCGAGCCTGCGTCTTCCCTCGTCCTTGTCTTTTTCTTTTTGAGCTTGCTCGGTCGGTTTAAATTCCTCGTCCACTTTCTTTTTTCCTCTCTTTCTTCAATCGCAGAGGATCTACACCCAACTCGCTCATCTTCGTTGCAACCATGGCCAGCGACACGAACAGTCATGAGATGGACCATGTGTCCGCCGGCAAGGGCGATAATCACGTCTTTGTCGAGGCCGAGCCCCATTCCGAAGTCAGCTCCAAGAGCGACCACATGGACAAAGATCAATTGGCGCGACTAGGCAAGACGCAAGTTCTCAGGGTACGACACCACATGCCAACAGTCCCAATGCGATGCCGTTGCTAACACAAGACCCAGCGCAACTTCGGGTTCATGTCCATCCTTGGCTTCAGCTGCACCATCCTCATCACCTGGGAGGCCGTCACGGTGCTCTTCGCCCAGGGCCTCAACAACGGCGGCACCGCGGGCGTCATCTACAGCTTCATCTTCGTGTGGGCCGGCAACTTCAGCGTCTTCACCACCATGAGCGAGCTGGTCTCCATGGCGCCGACGTCCGGCGGACAGTACCACTGGGTCGCCATGTTGGCTCCGCGGTCGTGCGCCAAGTTCTTGAGCTTCGTCACGGGATGGCTGACCGTCGGCGGCTGGCAAGGCTCCGTGAGCTCCAGCGCTCTGCTCACCGGCAACATGATTCTGGGCATGGCGACGCTGAACAACGACAGCTTTGAACCGCAGCTATGGCAGGGCACGCTGCTGTTCTGGGCCATCTTCCTCTTCGCCGTCTTCGTCAACACGCTGGTCAGCTCCGCGTTGCCCAAGTTCGAAGGCCTGATCTTGATCCTGCACGTTCTCGGCTTCTTTGCGATTCTTATTCCCCTCGTCACGCTGGGATCGCACGCCAGTGCGAAGGAAGTCTTTACTACCTGGGTCAACAACGGCGGTTGGTCATCTCAAGGCGTGTCCTTTATGGTTGGCATGATGGGCAACGCGTTCGCCTTTGTCGGCACCGATGCCGCATTCCACGTAAGTGCCTTTCCCGTGTCATGCGAATTTTCCTGGATCATCTCTTGCTCACACAACCGCAGATGGCCGAAGAAACTGTCAACCCCGCCGTGGTGGTCCCTCGATCCATCCTTCTCAGCCTGGTCATCAACGGCACCTGTGGCTTCGCCATGCTTGTCGCCATGGTGTTTTGCATGGGCAACTTCGACGAAGCTGCCGCCTCGGCTCCCGGAATGCTTGGGTTCCCTCACATGTACATCTTCCAGCAGGCAACCAACTCAACCGCAGGTGCTACCGTCATGGCCGCCATCATTACCATTCTCGGTGCTTGTGCCACTGTCGGCATGCTTGCCTCGACGTCTCGAGTCTTCTGGTCCTTTGCTCGTGACCGAGGCCTTCCATTTTGGGGCATCCTGTCCAAGGTTGACGACCGCACTACCGTTCCCGTCTGGGCTGTAGCTGTCACCTCGGTCATCTCGATTCTTCTGTCCCTCATCAATATTGGATCTCCTGTCGCCTTCCAGAACGTCACTTCCCTCTCCATTTCCTGCCTCTACGCATCATACCTCATCGCTGCCGTTCTGCTCCTCTACCGTCGCACCACCAAGGGTTTCAGTCTGCCCGATCCTGATACCTCGAGTCTGCCAGCGCTCGCCAACACCACTGGCGCTGAACTCGTCTGGGGTCCGTTCCATCTCCCTGGTGCGTTCGGCATTGCCAACAACGTCCTCACGATCTGCTACCTGGTCGTCGTTGGGTTCTTCAGCTTCTGGCCTCCCATGATGAACCCAACCACCGATATGATGAACTACAGCGTTGTGGTGACCGGGTTTGTCTTTGTATTTAGCGTTGTCTACTACTTGGTCTGGGCCAAGAGGGAGTACAATGGACCAATAGTGGAGAGGTAAACGGATGAAGGTAGGCGTGTTAGATGCCTGGGTATATATATACAAGTACAATGTTTGTAATTATTCTAGTCAGTTTCTCTCCATCTGTCAAGGGCTTGGTAGCGAAATATCCGTATTAATGCTGTGTGCAGGCGTTCAGGAGCTGAGATTTACGACAGCTACATTACCACAGTAAGACGAGCAAATGAGGTCAGTAACTTATAGTGCAGTGTCGTGCTAGTCGCAGTAACGAGTAAGCAGTCACCTGACGACCCCGCAACTCTTACAGTAAGCAGACATCTACGGAAGGCCATAGGGACCGATGTCCCAAAATTATTTTTTAAGCACTTTTTCTTACTATATTGACCCTAACCGTATACCCTAAGTCCTTTTAGTAGCATACAGTCTTGTATATTATATTAAGGCGAAATACTTTATAATAGGGGAGGAACTATTAAGCCCTAATACTATAGGGTTTAAGTATAGCTATAAATAGTTATAAATGGTTATATATAGTTATATTCTATATCTTATATTACTTTTACTATAGATATATCTTTACCTATTTTAATACTATTCTACCCTATAGACTATAGTTATTATATAGATACTTCTAAGAAATTCACTAGGGCCTTTTTCTACTTAAACTATATATAATAGCTTCTTATAATCTTATTTTTAATTATTTCTCTTATCCTAATCTTTATTAATATAATACTTAATTTATCTCTTACTTAAGTAAAGCTATAGAATAATATAATAATAATTCCTTTTATATAAACCTAACTAAAACCTAATACCTACTAAACTACTATTATATTAGCTATTAAGAGTTAAATACGGAGTATTATATTTATAAGTAATATAATTATAAAAGTTATTAAATTATATACTTTATTTTAGTCTTATAATAGCTATTATAATATAATTCTTAATAATATTAAAATACTAATCTATAATAAGTTAGCTAATCTTATTAAGAAGTATATAAGAAGTATTAAGATTATACTAAGCACTAAGTTTCCTTTTTATACTATAATAATTAAGTTTATTATTAAGTAGTATAATAAGAAGCTTATTATAAAAGAATAGAAGATTATCTATTCTATTATAACCTAAATAGCTTTATTTAGCCTTATTAAATTTTTAGATACTATATATAAGATAACTATACTTAGGGATTTTTTTAGAGTTATTAGGATCCTATTAGGTAATAAGTATAAGTTAGTAATATTATGCTTTTAGTACTTTAATATTAAGCTAAAGCCTAATCTAGACTTTATAATACTATTAAAGCCTATCTATAGCTATAAGTAGGCTATTAATAGTATACCTATTAATATTAAGTCTAATACTCTTACTAAGTACCTAACCTCCTATAAGGTTAAGTATAAGCATATATCTCTAAGTAAGGAGATTAAGGCTAAGGTTAAGATAGAGGTTAAGATAGAGGTTAAGAGAGGGGATTAAGATAAGATTAAGGGATAGCCCTTTAATAATAGTAGTGATAATATTATTAACTTTAGGACTATATTAGATAATATAGCTATAAGTAATAATAATAAATAGCTAGAGGGTTAGGTAGACTTAGTTATAAAGAGGGAGCTTTTAGTTTAATTTAATAGGGGGTAGAATAAGAAAAGGGATTAATTAGACTTTAAATTATAATAAATAGTAATATACTTAATTAAATAGCTAATTATTAATACCCTTATAGTTAATAACCCCTTTATTATTAACCTTTAATAAAATTAATATAGTATTAATATTA
>JAZAVJ010000327.1:0-42393 GCA_037954315.1 Neonectria punicea | reverse complement strand
TGTAAGTCAGGTCTTGGCGGGCGTTCCAGGGGGGGGGGGGGGTAGATAGATGCCCTGTACTATGGACAGTAATGGAAAGAAAGAAAAAAGTGTGAGGTCCTCTCTCCCTCAGTTCTTGCCGCCCCCAGTCTGCCCTTGACCACAGCGTTACATTGCACCTGTCCATCACACATCCCACGGGCCACCCTCTAATTAGATCTCGCGAGTCCAATCTCATCTCATCCATCTCATCCCTCCCGTCACGATCTCACACAACCCACTCAACCCACCCAACCCACTCCTCCCAAGGCCAAGGCTTCCACAGCCCTCCCCCCACTGGTCACCATGCAGACTTGCATATTCTTCCTCTCCAATCCCATCTGGCATGCCTTAGTTTCCTAGGTAAGCGGGCTGTCCCGACTGCTTTCAACCTCGATCCTCCCCCGCCGCCCCTCCAGACCAGTCTCCCTCCCGCCTTTTTGATGCTCTTTCTCAACAGCCCTTGCTTCCCGTCCATGTCCAAGTGATTGCCTCGACCTTACCTTTTTGCTCACCGTGCCCCAGCAGCCTACCGCACACGCCCCTCTGCGCTGACGCCATTTCATGTCGAGCCGCGAGTTGCAAGGGCTAACCGGGTGATATTTCCACGCCTGAGATCAAACGTCGTGTGTTCCACAACTCCAACAGTTCCTTCCCCCCCCGTCCAATGAAAGGAACCCTCAAGACCAGTTCGCCAGCCTCGTGATGAGGTATCGATTACTACAGCCGTCTCCGTGACGCCACGATCGGGACTCGTTTCAGTCCCCGTCGTCCATGAATCGCGCATTTCTGCGCCTGTTCTCTTGAGCCGCCTTGACCTCCAGTTCGTTTGCGACACACTGCGCATTCGGAACCCCGTCTTCATGGGCTGTAGCAGCACTTTGGACGGTCTATCACCAACATCTCTCCACTCTACGACCTAGCCCAGGGTTCCAAAGCTAGAAGCACACAAGCACCAAAAAAATATCCAAGCAGATGGGGCTCATCTTCTCGTGCATGCATCAGCGTTCTCAGCAGCCCTCTGTCCCTCCCTTCGAAATCCATTTTTGCCACCCCATGATCGACTGCCGGCCGGCCACGGCAGCACATGACCACTTACCAGTAGTGTGCGAATACCTAGCTCTGAGCCTCTGATCTTCACCACCAACGGTGGCATCCTCCCATGTCCTACCATCCGACGAGACCGCCTTTTTGGCTCTTACTCAGGATCAAGAAACACTTGTACTACGCTGCATACCACGTCATCTGGTTGAAATCGTCGGACTGTGTACGGCGAGGTATCAGAAACAACTTCGTGATTTGTCAACTATCAAACCTCGTCCCGCATTTGCCGGACAGAAAGCGCCCATGACGGCAGCCAGTTCAGTCCGCCCTGGATATCTGGGTTTCTTTTCTTTGGCCATCTCGACCGCCAGAGACATGCAAGCTCCGCACACAGAACTCATGGTCCGACTCGGTTGGCGTTTAACCCAGCGACAAGGATGAGAAAGACGGTGGGTGAGAGTGGACACGCTTGGCTTTTTGCTCCTCCCCATGCCAGCTGAGCACTGGAGCAAGTGGTCTTGCTTTTTGACCCCCACCACGGCATCTGCCCGACTACTCGACCCCTGACTGTTAAATTCTTCCTTCCAGCGATCTAGGTGCGCATTCGGCTCTGCGATGCTTGTTGCTTTTTATCACGGCTCCACTGCGAACACCGCCAGTATTTCCCCCAACCTCCAGATCGCCCATCAATATCTCCCAGTCAGTTGCTCCATAGCAGCTAGTGTATGTATGCCCTAAAGTAGCGGACGACGCACCAAGGATGAGAATGAGAACACTAACTGGCATCTGTTCCAAGCTGATTTACAGAAAATCTAGTTTACCGAGGCATTCTCAATGGGTCCTACTGAAATTCCCAAGAAGACTACATATATGGGTAGGGAGTCTCATCGTGGATTCTATATTTGAATACAGATCCCATGACTTCGTGAAACTGGCTTTCTAAGTCTCTAACCGTCCAAGGTCTTTAGGTATGGGAAATAACCAAGCGATATCTTTCTCCTTCTTTCAGGAAAATGGGAAGCAAAGGGCGTCCGCTGAGCTTGACTAGTGCGCCAAGTTACCTCAGAGTGGCCGCGGAGTTTGTAGCGAAGCTAGGATTCTCCAGAAATCCATGGCTCAAAGCTGCCTCCCAAGCCAAACCCGTCCCTGGTCGGAAGTTGCTTCTGTGAGGCAGAAGCAAAACGCGGCATCACACCACTCCGCTTGCAACACTCGCTCGTCTACAGCCACAGGTGTTAGACAAATTGGTTGAGAGCGTACGGAGTACGGACACGGAATAGAGGCAATTGTTCCCTCACCAATGTTCACACTTTACAGTACATCCCCGTCCAGGGCCTACAGTAATTTCTTTAACTGCCTCCTCCAGCTATTCAGTCAGCCCTTTCAACGGTGTCGGGATAAATACAGCCCCCACAGACGGGGATCATCACGGGACCGTCATCGTCACCCTCTGGACGAAGCCAAGACGAAGCCAAACAAAGGCTAGCAGATTGTAGCCTCGCACTCGATGGGTTTATCTCACAAACTAGTTACGTTCACCCAGCGCATCACCAGACTACTGCTACCCCTGACTGAATCACATAGCGTTTTCTCTAGTTTGCATTGGAGGCACCGGAAAGAGCGGGTCCTACAGACAGTCTTACTCGATACCGTCAGCCAGCGCGTGCAAGCCCAGTCGGACAACGATTGCATATGCACTCAACGGCACTGAAGACGCGCAAGTTTTGGCCCCCGCATGTCCCGCTGATGGTTCATTCCAGTGGCATGGCCCAGAACCTGATGGTCATTTCAAAATGCCATCCCTACTCTCAGACTAATTAGTGTATTCGCAGCCGACCCAATCACGCACGTCGATTCCAACCTGTAAGTCAGTAAACACAAACTGATCGACTCAAGGATCGTCCACGACAGCCTTCGAACATCCTGGCATGATGAATCACCAACTGATGGCAGCAACAGTGTATCACAACGCAAATAACTCAGCGTTCCACCGCTTCAGCCCAACTCCGCGGAGGAAACACGTAATGGCTCGCCCATCCTAACACTCGTCGTGTTCAGGTCGCCCGATCTTTCGAGAAGCAACGGCCACCCTGGGATCGTCAAAAGAATAAGTGTCTTCAGCAGGCGTAACTATCCGGTGTCGACGAAGAAGGGGGGATATTTACGACCTGGCATCGACGTGAGCAGACATTGCGGGATGGAGCGACTACTCCGTACAAAGTACGCAGGGTGCTACAAGTGGCATCCTTGCCGGCTTGCTGCGCCGCCGCGGTCGTCGGACGCAGTGGGCTGGTCTGGCCGAATCTCGGTACTGTACGATTCAGGGTGCGTCGAGGAACGCATACGAAGTACATACAGAGTGCATCAAGAATGCATCAATGACGCATGGATCGTTTAAGCAACCCCCCATCTACGGATATGGAGTGGGTTGTACTATATGCCTCCGTCGAAAAGACTCACTCCATGTCCGCACTTCGGCGGACTGTCATTGGCAAGCCCTGCAACATGCCAAAATCCTCCTGACAGGCAACCCCTGTTTCCCACACCCTGCGATGTGCAAACTAGTTGCATCTCAGCATCTACCCGCTGCAACTATTGATCTGCTACGCTGCACCAGTGCACAGCTTGGCGAACCCTTGTCGCCTGGCCCGTACACGGTTCCCTCACTGTCCGTCACAGGGGCCCCAGGATTCTCCATGCTCAGTTGCTTCCAGTCTTTGGGGCTCAAACACAGCCGCGACAGCCTAGTGAATGTGCTTCTGCGGAACGGGATGCAGCCCGCAGTTAAACGACAGAGTACACGATTCGGTCTTGAGCGCGGCAGATTAGTCGTGTCAACCGAGGAGTTTCCACTTGAGATATTACAGATACTAGGTCAGATGTCACGGCTTCTGTCTTGTTCGCTTCACGCCTCCCTTAACTACCGGAGAGGTGGCACTACTTGGAAGTACACCATTACTATGCAACGGACCCCGAACCCGAAAAGCCAACGACGCCGTCCACTTGTCAACGCAAAGTGAGGTAGTGATGGGAACTGGATCGGTGAGGTACTTACTGTACTTGGGCTTAAATGCACTAGGACTATCGCTACTTTGAATAGTGGTCTACATGTACTCAACATGCAGCTCCCTAGGCTGGTTAGTTACTCAATCAACCCCGGGCCGGCGGAACAGGGGACAATCCCCCTGATCGGAGGAACCACCTCGAAGACGTCTGGACCTAGACGCGGAGAGGGATGGGAGGAAGATCAGCGCAAAACGGCACCAAGCCGGCTTCTGTTGAAGACGGGTTGCGGCCGCCGCGTCGACCAACCCCTTACTACTGCCGGCTTCGTTCGTATCCTTCGACTTACCAGCATATTAGACCGAAATACTAACGCAGTACATCGCAATTTGTACACGAGTACCACTTTGCACGAGGCGTGTTAGCCTGCGTTCCCGGTCACTGGGACTAGCGACAGCTGTCACCAGATACGTACATCGTCCCGCTCTGATAGAAAAAAGCAATGTTGCTTGCACCGCCGCCTCCGGCCTCCCAAGCTTCTTGGTGTCCCCAATTAGGTGCAGCCATCACGATGTGCCCCTCTTGTTGGGTAGTCCGGAACGCATGTCCGTCTCCTTTTACTCTTACGAGGCTGGCTGGAACCAGAGCTCTAGGATCGGCGTCTCCTTAGGGAAGGCCGATTTAGGATCACGCTCCGGGGGGGCTTGCAGGCACAAAATGCACTCCGGCGGCGCGTCATCGGGAAACATGCAAGTGGCTTGCATGGTACCATGTCCATGATAAATTGTGGTCCTGCAAACAGAAGCAGTCTCTTTCAGCTTGACAGTTTCTGACAGGTAATAAACATCGCAGGATCTTCTCCGGGATACAGCCCCAAATTTTCAGCTGGAAGGGCTCCAAAAAACTACCCCTTCAGAAAACTCCAGGCATCCTTAACTCCGATTTTGCTTTTGTCCAAATTGTCTTTCCCAAAACATGTCTTCCTGTGTGTTCTGTTCTAACCCCACTCCCAAGAATAGAAAAGGCCGCTGTACGTCTATCAGATGGCTCACGAAAAAAACGAATGAAGGTGATGTGTCCCAAACGCCTAGATTTCAACTCCGAGATGAACGAGAGAGGTAGCCTGACAAGGGCGGTGATAACAGGCCGTGTGATGCACAAGGCAAACTAAGCATTTAGTCTCAAGGAAATGCGATCAGCGGTCCATAGAATATCGGGTGGTGGCCGCCCTGCATCTAAACACAGAACGCGGCAGAGTCGGCGAGGCGATTCGGCAAGACAGAGCCCGTCAGCGTTCGAGCATTTGTGTTACGTCCAGAGCGATAGCCAAGGGCTCACGCAAAGGTCTTTTCGATCTTGACGAGCAATTTCCCATCATTCACGGGAAACCCGCGAGAGTCCATGAGCCGAACGAATCGATAGCCGCTGCGAAGGCGGTCCAGGCGGATGCACGCCCAGGCAAGAAGTGGCGAGCTGCCGAGCTTCGCTGCATCTTCAACCTTGAACCTAGAGGTAGAACGAGCAAGTTAGTGTCATACGAAACGGGATTTTGGTGCAGCCAACCAGGCCGTAGTCACAAGTCGCAAAAGCAGCAACTCTTCGTCGGGCAAGCCGTCTCACGACACTTGTCAAGAGGGCGCTTTGAGGCACTCCCTTCTCGTCTTCGTGCTCAAGCGTCATTACTCAAAACTGCCTCGTCATACCGAGTGGCCGGACACTAACCCGGCATCAAGGACTGTTGCTCGGGGATGTGCTCCATGTCTTATAATATGTGGGGGTCGCATGAGAGTGAGGGAATCAGGTGGGTGTCGTCACTCTAAGCCAATAAGACGAACTGCGGTAAATCGGTGTGGGTGACACTTGACAACTCATCCGTCACAAAGTCTCGGTAAGACCGAGACGGGTCATCACATTTATCAAGCGATACAATCCCGCGATGAGGGGGGTGATGGTTGCGACATGTCTCAAGAAATACACCTCAAAGGAGTGGACCGAGAGATAGCGACAGTGATAACATGGGGGTCAGAGAAAAGAAATGACGGCTTACCTGATGAAGCCCAACTCCTCCACGACCTTGGGAATGTTGAGGAACCAGAGGAGGGAGCCCTGAGGTCCGAAGCTGGGATGGTCCGTTTTACCGGTCTCCGACTTCTGCTTGTACTTGCACTCATGCAATTGCCCGTCCCGCTCCGTCTCTTCTGGCTTCCCGACGTGAAGCTCTGCCTTGATCAGAGGGCGGAGGGTGCTGGAACTACGTGTGCTATCGGCTGCGTCACCCTCTTGGAGGGGAATATGCTGGCCGGCAAAGATGGTTATTTTGAGACTCATGGTACGACCTTCAGCTGCCTCGGTCTGAGTCTCGGCTGTCTTGTTGGAGCTTTGGTAACCTGGGGGCTTGAGAACCCAGCCCTTCTCGTCGGCAAACATGCCCTCGTTGAGCATCATACCCTCATCTGGCTTCTGCCAGTTCATTGCGACCATCTGGACGCCGCCACGCCAGAAAAGGCTCGGGTCCGGGTTCGAGCTGTCGACTCTACGCCCGGCGGGGAAAGCCCGCATGAAGTATCCTTTGTTGTGTGTAAAGATTTCCCGGTGTTGTTTCTGGTAGAGTTCGAGGATGCGGTTCTCGCTGATAGAGAAGATGTGAGGGGGGATCTTGGCCTCTGGGGTCGCGAGGCTCTTGAAGTGCTGACTTCGCGTATAGATGGCCAGGTTACCAAGGCTTTCACAAATGGGGACTTTGATGCTCTTAGAATCCGGAGGGACGGAGTCTGGTGCAGACGCCCCCGATATGAGGGGGGGGCGTTCGTCCTCAGAACCAGAAGCATCCTCGTCGTTAGCAAGGATTGCCGGCAGATCCATCGCAGTAGCGGGCACCACAATCGTGGAGTGTGCTTTCTTGACCTTGACGAGGATCTTATTCCGCAGGTCAGCCAACTTTGGGAGCCTGAACTTAGGGTCACAACCCTCAAATGCTGTATCCACAAGCATCTCTCCCCATTCTTCCTTCATGATTTTCACCATGACCTCCTGCTGGTCTGTGTCTGTATGGACCTCGAGACTAATGATGATGGGCAAGTCATTGTCCACGAACGCAGAGTCCTTGATTGCCTGGCACACCTCTCGAAAGCCACATGGGGCGGTAAACGTCCAGCCGTGTGTGACAATGGGTTCGCCCTTTGGAGACGGTTGTCGAGACCGTGACCTCGCCGTTTGAGAAACCTCGAGACGATGGCTAGAGTCCCGAGGATCCACGGAGAACTGGGTGCTCGACCTGGGGGAGGGCTCGGTTTCTCGGCGGCTAGTAGCGCTAGCACTCCGTGACCGATTGCCAGACTTGTCGCTGAGATACTGCCTTGCCGTGTCGCAAGTTTCCTGGACGGCATCGATGACGGTCGTGGCCATGTTAGGGAACGAACTACCGGAGAGACCGCGCTGGTGATCCCTAGCAGACTTGGGGACGCTGGTTTCAACGACAGCGTCACCATTCCAAACATCAATTTCGATACAACGACATCCCCTTCGAAGAACCTAGATTGCAAGATATCAGCATGGCACACGCGGTTCAGGTGGGGAGGGTGGCCAACATTTGTGTACGCCTCTGGTGAGCTCTTCGAGAGCAGCTGGTTCCCGATCAAGTAGGTGTTGTGGCTGCTATTGATGAAGTAGTTGGTCAAAGGCTTGGATAGATCCTTTTCTGGCGGGGGTCCCATGGCTTCCTGGTAATGGTTGACCCAGATGTAGAGGAACTGGCCCAGGTTGTATTCGGATTGATCCAAGTCGGCTACAACCTCGCCCTGGACGGTCCTCAAGAAGCGGGCAAACTTGTCTCGAGACAGCATGGCATCGGGCCCGCGCAAGTCGTCGAAGACTCGCTTGAGGGCATCATGTATGTCGGTAGTGGCATTGAATTCTGGGTTGGACGGGATGGAAGGCTGTGTCGAGGTGCCGCTGGACCCGGGGGGGCTTGGGGAGTTCGGCTTGGGGAAGGGCCCCTGGATCGAGACCGGGGATGCGAAGGCCGTTGTGGCGTCGACAAACCGGCGGAGGAAGGTGGAAGACCGGGGATTGGAGTTGCCAAAGACGGATCCAGTTCGCCGCCGCCGCCGGGGTGGCATATCATCGTCGCTTTTGGTGTCGCGGCGCCGCTGAAGGAGAAGGAGAGTCAGTCAGTCGTCTCGCGGATCGCGGCCACAGCGGCCGGTCTTCGGAGCGGAGGCTTGGGGACACGCACAAAGGAGGGAGAGCACAGCAGAGGCATGGTGGTAAGGATATTCCCAGGAGCTTAGAGGCTGGCGAGGCGCTACGCTACGGCGGGTAGCTAGTCGTCGAGGGACATCGGGGGCGGAGGAGGAAGCCGTCGCTTGGTCGAAGGGGCGTGGGCGTGGAGGACGAAGACGAGGTAGAGTCGCTGGCTGGAAGTGGACGGGCGTAAGCGGGGAGGTCGACCTGTGCGATTGCGAGCGAGGCGCACCGCGATGGCAGTTCAGGTTTGGCAGGAGAGGGTCTGTGTGGTTGAGAAGAGTACAGAAACAAGTGAAGCTGAAGGGAGAGAGGCGGTTCGAAGAAATGGATGGAAAACGATGTGGATGAATGTCAGCACCGGGGTATGATAGGTGAAGGTGCGAGCCAAGCAAGGAGCGGCGCTGGGGGGTAGGAAGGCACGGTACCAGGTAATTAGACCAGCCAGTGCGATTGCGGACTTGCCCCAGAGCAATGCAATTCCTGGGTTAGAAGATGCTGTGAACGAACCAGCGCTGAAAAAGGTCATTCCAATGACGGCTCGCGCCCCCAAAACGGGGAACATCCGTCCGCCGCTAACGCTCCAGCTGTCCCTCGATCCCAGCACAGCCCTAGAAGGCTGCGCTGCGCTTCCCGGGGACTCTGAACCGGCCCCCAAACGAGGGCTGAGGCTGGGCCCAGCCAGGCGGATGCGGGCCATGATTGGCGGTTGTCGAGGGATGGATGGAAACATTGTTTTGCGGCTGGGGGGGGTCGTGGGCTGCAGCGTTCCATGGCCCCATCGTCCCCCCCTCCCAAGCGCCCAATAATTATGCGGCTTACCTCCCCCTCGAGGCTGCACTGGACAGGATCCCCGGGAGCGACGTGGTGTTTGCTGTTTGTGCTTGTTGGGCAGCGGGCAGAGAGTCAGCTCGGCAATGGAGGCTATGTGTGGGCTTGCGCCCCGGGGACCTGCAGTGCTTGCAGCTTGCAGTGTGCATGCAACCGCCGGCCACTTCGTTTCACCGCTGGTTGGCGAAGCTCCGACTTTTCTGGCGCAATGCTCGAGTACTGACTGTCGGCATTGCCCTCATGGCCTCGTCCCCGTATCTCGTCTGGTCCGTGCCGGGTCTCTTTCGTATTGACAAAGTTACCGGGCCTACCAAGGACCAAGTACAATCGCCGCCCGTACGTACTACCGCGGGCTCTCGGCACGGGACGGGTGGGGCAAGCGGGGCGCAGCCCGGGGCCAACGGTGCATGCCCGCCCCGGAACCGTGAGGTCATAGCTCTGTCACGGGCATTTGTCGCTCGCCCCGACGTGGAGAAGCACCGCCTAGCAGAGCCTCACCAAAGGCCTAAGGCAACTTGCTGTAGCAACTCATCGTCTAGAGCACGCAGCCATGGGCAAGGAACACGAGCATCAGGTGCAATCGTGGGGGTTCGCCCACGTCTTCACATGGACCGACGTCCCGTAAGTCACCCCATCCTGCAGGGCAGCATGGCGGAGCATGAAGCTGGGTCATTGTGTATTGCCTTGACATCACCCACCGACGATGCCCCTCCAAAGCCCCCCCTCCGTGGCTGCTGGGTTTGCCTCCAGTTGAAGTATCTGCGCTGACCGCGACGCAAGCAACGCCCATTACCCACCACACTCACACGCCGCGTTGACGACCCATCTCATTGTCGACGGGGAAATGACGCTTTGGTATCCGCGTGAGGAGGATAGCGAGAAGACGACGTACGCGGCGGGGGCGAGGGTGGGTGTAGATGCGGGGAAGGTCCACGAGGTTATCGTCGGAAACAAAGGGTGCACCTATGTGATCGGGGAGTAATCAGGCTTCTGTATAATGGACGCCATGTCATGCTCAAGGTGGTTGAAGGGGCTTTTTGACAACAAGGTAGCCATGTCAACTCAAAGTAACAATATCAGCTGATCGATATTTACGCTTCCGTCCGAACCATCAATCGACAGAGGAGGTGCGATGTTAAGTTGCAAGCTCATTGACGTCCCCACGGATAAGAAAAAAGAGGTGACGAGAAAAGCCAAGCGTTTAAGAGACTTGGCTGCGGTCGTCTGAACTTTAAAAACAGACTGCGAAACAGTAAAAAGAATGGATAATGGTGGGATTAAACCACCTGTGTTGGACGAACAGGGAATCGAACCCTGGACCACTCCCAGATATTCAGACGAAACATGCTAAGGGAGTATTATACCACTAAACCATTCGCCCGTTTGTTATTGAAAGCCGCTTTCTAAATGAGGCATATTCAGCTCGTTCGTGATGAGGGCTAGGGTTTTTGTGGGTTGTGGTCTAGGGTAGCCATCTTGGATAAAAGAAGTGAGAGAGTTGAGACTAGAAGATCAAGGTATCCCATGTACCAAACAAATATACCTAGCTAACCACTAATGTCAATAGCCGCTATTTGCGAACGAAGAAGAGGGGTGCATTTTCACGTGTGAATGTTCAATGAAATTGGGTTTGTTCTTAGGGTCGCGTTGTATTCGTATGTTTGGGGCCAGTCTCTTTTCCTACCTCTGGCCAATCGGTGTCAACCAGCGCGACACGCTCCGCCATCACTGTGGTGTTTACGATTAACAACAACAGGTGGATTAGCTCCGATCCAAGTGCATGCCCATCAAGGCGAGCTGTTGATTCTGGCACGACTCGTTCGACTCGATACGTCATTTTGCGTCGGTGTGAGACATGTCCGTTATCGGGTTGCAGTTTGCACTTCGTAATTTGTCGACGTTCCAACGGCTCTGATGGATTATTGAACTGAGGGAATGTTGCTGCTTGCGGTAATGGGAGAACCCGGAGTAACACGGTTGCAATGGCCAATTGTCGACTTGAAACACATACAGTCTGGGGCCTAGACCAACGACGGCACTATGAACATTTGGTAAACGAATCAATCAATTTGGTAAAGCGATTGGACAGGAGACTGTGAGGGTGGCCATCGGCTTCAGACCAGGACCGGACCTGAGCCATGTGCCTAGATCCGTTGCGTCCTTGGATCGATCAATGCTGCTCAGCTCAGGCCGTCCGATGGCAGTCGGCCAACGACGAGGAAAGGTCCCCCACACGACCACACCCCGCAAAATCAATAAAGGCTTGAGGCCATACATAGGATGCAACGCCGTCTCGTACTCGTCGTCTTGGTGTGGTTGCCCTTGACGCGTCCTGGCGATCGTCGTTGGCAGCCAAGGCCGAGAGGAGGTGGGGGAATAAGTATGCCACTGACCAACAGGGGACGGTTTCGAGAGGATGGGAAAATCTCCGAAACGCCCCCAAAAAGAGCCTCCTGTGACGTGATGGCAATTCGCGGGTTTCGGGGTTACTTATCCGGGCGGCTCCTGTTTCTCTGAAGCTCGGCGGAGTGGAGGGAGTGGACGGAACGGCCGGTCTTGTGATCGGTGGCGCGACGAGGCAGCGCTGAGGAGACGCTGTGCTACTTCTCAGTAGGACTGCCGACATGGAGATGGCGCGTCGTTGGGTTGGGACGTGCATGTCAGACAGGCCGACAAGGTGAAGCGAAGAGGAGTTCCATGGATGAGAGAGAGCATAGAGCCATGCAAGCGCAGATGCAATTGTACGGTAGATGCAAGCGCATGCGGGTCCAGCCACCTGCTCGCATTAGGGCCATGATAAACAGGTTGGCTGGCTGGATGTCCAGGTTTCTTTTTGCCGGACGGGTCGAGAATCTGACTTCGATGCTGTTGTCTGATTGCTAGGCAATTAGCTGAATGCCTGCCCTCCAAGCCAATCTGAAACCTCGGACTCCGTGTCCGCAGTGATTATATGGAGCTGTGGGTGGAGTGATGGCACCCATGGCATGATGCAAAGCGACTGTAGATGGATGACGGATCATGGATGCCAGGTTCTAGCGCTCTACTTCGCACCGCGCGTTACACACGGCCAGATCCGATGAAAGGCGATGACTTCTCAAGTAGATGGCCGAGATACGAGGTTCGGCTTGAAGAGGGGGTTGCAAAGCATCCGAATCTGTCCATGTTGGCGCATGCTAACGTAGATAGCCCACAGCGGCGACGCATCTCGGCTCATGTTAGACCACGATGATGATGACGGATGATGAATGTTGCATTTTAGCGTTCCCGAGACACGGTCGGAGTCGGAGTTGGAGGGAGAGAGGGGGATGCCGTAAACGAGGAAAGACAGAGCCGAAGAACCTAAGAACCAAAAAAAAAACCCCCAATAATGAAAATAGGACATGCAATAGTGACGCTGGAACTGCCCAGGAACTGGGTCCTGCGGACTGGAAACTGGGAACTCGCGGCTGAGTCGGGCAACGCGTACGAATACAGTACTGCTTTGCACAAGCGATCATGCAATAGCAGCAACCGCAACAGCGATAGCAATAGCAAATCCAAAACCGGATTGAGTTGGCTGGAGTCCGGGACATTCCAGCCCGCCCGCGTCCACCCACCTCGGCGCGGGAGAGTGGAGGTCAGTAGCATGGAGCGCTGTGAGCGTCCATTCAGTGCAGGCAGGTCTCAGAATCTCCCCGGGGTTGGGCGGCCGTGGGTCTCAGACCTCGCCCAAGGACAGGGGAGGACAGGTTTCTTCAGCGCGTGCAGCCAGTGTAAGCCCCCTGGAAACGGCGAGTGTTTGGTCCCCCGCCTCTGCCTGACTGCCCGTAGGCGTAAGTGACCCCAGGCATTGCGGCATGGATCCAATACGCATCTGCCAGCCATGATATGATTGATCTGCCACCGGCCCCAACAAGTGAGCAAATGAGACAGACAGAGACGCCCACACGCACCCATGATCCATGATCCATGGTTCCTCCGCCTGCCTGTCGGTTGTCTTTCCCTCTGTTTGCCTTCAGGCTCACCGCGGCATCTCCGCACCAAGAAGCACACCACACTCGCTCGGCTGTGGCTGACTATTCTGACTATTCTCCTGCTCAATGATGCTGCGTCTTGCATTCTGCAATCAGCATTTTCGAGGTGCTCCGTACCCAAGTATTCTTTCCCTCACCTTCCTTCGTATCGCATGCATCTGCGTCGGCGTCTCACCGTCTCCGTCTCCTCTCTCTCCCTTCCCTGAAGCTTCCCCTCCACCACACCCGTCATGGATCCCAGCATCATAAACCACCGGCCCCACCTCCTCCAACCTCGCTCCTCTACTACTACTTACCCCATGTCCCTCTCCTCTCCTTCTCCTCACTCTCTCGTTTCACTTCATACTCACCACCGCTCTGCGCTTTCATGCAGTCCTCCATTCTCATTCTTTTTCTCATAGTCCGTCCGTCCTCATCATCCCTTCCCTTCCTCCCTCACTCTCGCCTCACTCTCACCCTCACTTCGCACCAACGCCCATAGCTTGTCACTTACAAGCTACCCCCCTGCTCGATACCTGCCGGGGTATCAGGCTCGACACTAGATCAAACGCCGGCGGCATGGCGGATTCATTCTCATCCTAAACACTCCCAACAGCTGGTCGAGGGAGCCACATCCCTCCGCCTCCCAGCTGCTTTTCCACCCTCCAGCTTCAAGCTCCAGCTCCTTCAAGCTTCAAGCTCCAGCCTCAACCACCCCCGCCCTTCTCGAAGAACTGAGGCATACCGGCCTCATGGGCAACACTCCCTCCTCCGAGGGCTCTCCACGGCCTCAAAAGCTGTCCAAACCGCGCCAGCTTGCTTTGGTACCTGGCTCGTCTGATCCTGCTGACGGCTCTAAATCTCAGCATGGCCGCTTCTCCAACTCATATCTCGCTGGCTCTGCCCCCATCTCGCCGACCCAGACGTCCCCAGTCGAGCCAACGGACCTCGGTATCGGCATTGCACTTGCTGGAGATGAGATAGAGAACGGCATGGCACCGATTGCTCGCCCAAGCACTCGCCGAGATTCACGCAGATGGAGTGTCGTGTCCCGCACCCAGTCTCTTCAATCCGAGCACTCAAGATCACGATCGAGCATTGTTGGCCCCGGTTCAAGACCGAATTCCCTGGTCAGTGACGGTGGGCCAATGCCACCTACACGCACAGAAAGGTTGGTCCGCAAAGTGAACTGTAACTGAATAAAATGAGACTGACACTATCTTAGTCTACAAAGCTTGGGACACCGCGGGTCTTCCAGCTTCAATGTGAGGAACTACGAAGCTCAGCGGCTGATGACCCTGGATCGAGATGTAATAAACGAATTTCCAGAGATGGTCGTGGAGAGCCATTCCCTAGTCAGCGAGGTTACCGAAACTACATGGAAGAGCTCTAACCCTGCCCATCCCTCGAGTGCACCTATCACCAGGTCTAATTCGGACGTGTCAGCGTATATGCCAACGCGTCGACGATCCATCATCCAGACGCCCGGTGTTGCCACTCGTGCCCACCGGAGCCCTCCTTCGGCCAAGTCGAGCCTTCACAACAGTCTACCGACGACCCCGAGCCATACCAGACACAATTCAATCGAATCAGTTGTCGAGAGAACCTCAAGCGCACCCCCAGCACAGTTTAGCTCACAGCCCCCTGATCGTGTTGTGACACCTTGCGAGCTTGATTACCAGCAGCTGGGCGGCATGAAGTTCGGCTCGCTGCGCATTATCAACGGGTCGCCCGGACGGAGCCCAAGGCCCGATGCCACGATCGAAAGCGAAAGAGACTCGGCACCAGCACGACCTACTTTTCGTACCTCTTATTCAGGGCGTGAAGCGCCTACCTCCGACAGGGTGACGGACCCCAGCCCCTCCCCGCGGAAACGTCTTTTCAAAGTCCCAAACCCGCCTGAGGCGATTGCGGAGGGTTCGGGAGAATTGGCGGCCTGCGAAGAAACCCCAGTGTCTGAGAATGGCAATGGGTTAGTATACGTGACCGTTGAGACACTGGATATTAGAGATGATCCCAGCGCAAAGCCAACAGCCGAAAGAATCCGGCTTGAGCTTGAGCGCAAGACACTCAAGAATCTGAATAGGTCGGATAGTGGCTTCATTTCCAGTCCTTCGTCCGAAAGCTCGCGGGTAGCCGCATCCAAGGCGGACAGTGGCTACAGCTCGAACGTATCCCTACGCTCATTGCGTAGCCTGAGGTCGGCGGTGACGGATGTTGGCCGGAAGTCGCCAGAAAAGACACAAGACAAAACTCCAGAGCAGCTGTGCTCGGAAATGGCTGAATTGCGCCGTCCCGCCCTTTCGAGTTCGAATACTTCCACTCCCGTGCAAGTGAAAATCCATGACCAACCAGGGAGAAGGGCGACCTTGCCGTCAATACCCTCGGACCATGCTGTTCCGGTGAAAAGCTCGTCTCGTCCATCATTGCCTTCGTTGAATCGTGGAAGTCGGATGTGGATCCCGTCTTTGAAGGCCAGTGGAAGCCGCGAGTTCCAGGTGTTGAGATCGAGACCCCGATCCAGCCCAGACGCCAACCAGGATCCGGATTGTATCATGGAGAACCCTGGCGATCTGCCTAACCTCCCTCCGCAACTGGATGCTTCTAGAGATACCAACGGAGGCAGATTCCAGCGTCTCTTGAGCGTTTCCCACAGGAAAGGCCCGCCTAAGGTTCGAAGTAACCGTATGGCTGACGGTCGAACCCCGCCCAGCCCGAGCCGCGCCCAGCATCTGACCACAGGGGCCGATGGTTCTCCCAAGGGCTCTCGGTTGCAAGAGCTTCGTGATGAGAAAAGCAAGGAGACTCTGAGGACTATCATGAGCGTAGGAAGCACAGATGTCCTCCAAAGCGGACTGGGACGCCAGGCCAGCAACCCACAAGATGTCGCCACACCAGAGACGCCCGAGCGACCAACTCTCAAGCCTCGTCGCCGATCTTTCCGGGAAGCGACTCAGTCCATTGCTCATGCAGCTACGGCATTGCTCGGCTCGACAAAATCCACATCCACTAAAGCATCCAAAGTGACCGAGGAGGAGGCCCCACGACGCAAGGCCGACGCCGTCGATACTGCTCGCACCCAGCGCAACAACAAGAGTGGTATGTCTGACCAGGCAGTAAAGAGAACTGCCACCAAGCCCAAAGCCACAGAGTCCAGAACCCACAACCAGCTTGTCCCTGCTGCGGCAAAGAGCTCTACGCAGGCATCGTCTGGTACTCGACCATCACATCACACCTCGTCGGCCATTGTCCCATACAATGTGAAGAAGACCAGGACGCCGCCGCCAGTGAGTATGCAGACTCGGTCTGGTAAGCAGCAACGGGGAAAGACTCCTGTGGAGCATCGATCCACATCCGGCGAGTTGGCTACGCCACGACGACTGACAGTTCCGCGCGATCCTCGCCGTGGCCTCATTCACAGCTATCCACCGGCCCAAGCTACCCCGGCTTTCTACGGGCAGCCTTTCGATAATCGGGTTATATCCATGAGCCCGCAGCAGCTAGCTAGCCTAACCGGCCGCCAGCAAATGTTGTGGAACGTTGGCTCCAACCAGCATCCTTCACCTTTGCCTGTTGCCCTTGCTGGTCAGCAGGGAGTAGTTTCGACACCGGCCCGACAAGGTCAACACCGCAGCCACACTAGGGTCCGTTCGAGGAACACTTCTTCACAACAGAACCCCGGCCAGTTACCTCCTCGAATGCAGTCGATCCATGACGGAAACCAGCTTGGCCAACAGTGGCTTCAGAACTATTCACCGCAAGCGAGTGTGCAGACTCATGGGATGGATGCCATGATGTACCAGCAGTACCAGCAATACCAGCAATTTGACCACGACTTCAACCAAAACCTCCAGCAAACCCACTCGCGCCATAGAAGAGCGATCTCGCAAGGGGCCGCGCATGGTCACAACCCCCCATTCCGCGTTCTCCACAGCTACAACTCACCAGCGTACCGCGGCGTGCCCATCTGGGGTTGATTGCTCACATTACGATCTTATTTTACTATGTTTTTCTTTTTTCCTGAGATACCACGAGGCAACAACAAATAGGGGTTACGGCGTTCATATAGGCGGTTGTTTTTTTCTTGCTTCACAACCTGCCTTGGTAGCAATGCTCCCTTTTTGCATGTTGCTTTCATGAACCCGCACTGATTACCTTTACCGTGTTTAGCACGATGTCGGCTTTGATTTTAAAGATGCTAGACATCAGAAAATGATCAGGATGATCATGTACCGTTGGTTTCCTGAGCTGGGACACAAATGAACCTTGTACTAGCAATCTCAAACGCAGGCCTGCGAATTTGGGCCAGCGTGGTGGGATGTCTTGAGATTATGGAAAGGGATACTGTTATTAGGCAAAAGTCGGCGTACCTTGCTTAGCTAGAGCTAGAATTGAGTTCGATTCTGTTCAACTGTGGTGCTGAGCCACGATTTGCCAACTCAGTGCTGCGTGCGAAGTGTGCACATATAACTACTTGGAGACTTCGCACTGATTATCTGCGAAGTTGATGAACGCGAATAAGATGACGAATGCCTAGGAAGGAGAAGCAAAACCCCTGTCGGTAAATCATGTCGGCGGTTCCTGGATTGGATGAATGCGGAGATGCCTCCATCTGCATTCTCCACAGCAGAATGGGGTTGTGAGTCGTCAGCCAAGGCGTTTCGTTGGAACGAAACTGCCGTTTGAGTACGCTTACCTCTCTGGGGCAAAGGCCTGGGGCTGTTGATTTGATCCGGGGAGTCAAGGATTCTACGGAAGGTCAGTGAGAGTTTCGGATGTCGGGCTTGGTAGTTAATGAGAGAAATATGCTCTCTGTGTGTGTATAGCTCGAGTCTGAAGATTTCTGTACTGACGGTGTTGAGATGATGTAAGTGCCCACGTATGCTGGCATGCAGGTGGTTCGACCCACAGAAAAGGGAATGGCGCACGGTGGCGATGTCAAGGGGTTTGGCTAGAGGACGATGGAAGGGGAATTTGCGTTATTTCTTCTTCTTTTTCAACGAAAATTTAAACATAGAGGAAGCTTCACTTTGGCTAGGCGGTGACGTGTAGGTCTATTCCGTGGGGTTTTCTGCAATGGATATGTCATGGCTTCAGTTAGACGATGGGCCAGGGTTGGCTGGGTCTCGTGCATACATGGGGCCTCAGCCCGCCCATAGGTAGGACAGTCCGGCCACAGTACCGCCTACGGACGACACCACGACATAGATAATAGTACGTGGATAGTAACTGGTGATGGGGAACGCCGGGACGGGGAAACATCGGCGATGCCCACTGTTGAAGGTGGAGATGGAGACGGAGAAGGAGGACACAGCCTCCTTGACAGATCGACAGGAGAGTGACGTGACGTGACACGGAGCTGCTACGTGACATGGGGGAAAACAAGATGGGAAGGATGGGTTAGGTTAGGGGATGAGATGAGATGTACAGAAATGGACACGGGATCTGTCTCGTTGCTTTGCATTTGTCTGCCTTATTTTGTAGAGAGAACGGGGTTGGCTACGGCTTGTTCAGAGTTGGCTCGGACGTTAATGAAGTCCGGTTATCCGTTCCCAATGAGAGAGAGACCCTTTTGCGGGTAGATGCATGATAAAGTTAAAGAAACGGGTTTATCAGAGTTTGTGACAAGGCTACGGAGGAATTATTAGGGTTAACCTTGATCTGATGGTTGGGACAATGACATCCCGGGGGGGGGGGGGTTTGGATTGGTTCAAAGAAAGAAAGGCGTCATGTGCTCGCTCTGTCGGTCAGGCTGGCTTGGAGAATTTGGTGGTCTGTGTGAGGGTTTTGGAATTGATGCTATTTTAAGGATGGATGGAAGCACATCCCGGGCTTCACGGGGTCCTCCCGACACCTTGGCACCCGGACAATGGCTGACTGACTGATACGTCTAGCGCCGTCTTCCGCTGGGACTGAGGATCGAATGGACCGCTGCTACAAATGTCTTGATGATTGATCAAGGGGTCCGCTGACCTTTTTTGGAGGAGCGGGAGGGAGCCATCATTAGTCTACTGGGTACGGAGTATAGCACGGAGTAGTTTGAGTAGTTATCCCGTTGCTGACGACGAGAACGCGAGGACGCACAGACGTTCACTCAACTCTCCGATGCACAGCCTAGTTGGCCATCAAGGATTCGGGGATCTCGTCCATCTCTTCCGCTCAAGCTCTGCTAAAATTTCTGTGATGCATACGTATGCAAAACTTGGCATAACCGCCAGGACCAGAGAAAAAAAAAATACTGCCATGTAGCTCGATGTAAGTACCCGCCTCGAATTCTCACCCGGCCACATCTGGGCGCCACTCAGCCGCCACGAGTCCACCGCCGTGCAGAAAGAAGGGATGCAATGCAGGGCGTGCTTTTATGTCAGGGACGGACGGGCATGCCTATCACTAGTAGACCCAAATCGCTGCCCTAATGCTCCTTGTCAGTAACTGACGCAGGGGCGGCGGCTTCAAGATGGCCTTTTTGTTTCTTGGCCAGTCTTTCTCGTGAAAGTACCGATAGTCTTCTTCTCCTGTTTGGGTAGTCCCTTATGCTTGAACGAAATTGCGTAGGTTATATGTTGACGATTTTCTCATTTAGGACACTTGCCGCGCCTGTTTGTATAGGATCCCCTAGAATGAATGGTTGAGTAGTGCTATGAATGATGTCGGGATAATCTGAGTATACATAGCTTTAGCCAATCTTTCCGCACAAATCAATGTAGCACCTTTGTTCCCTAGTACACCATTAGAAGAGGAATTGAAAACCGAGTTTCATGAAACAACATAAATGTCTACCTCGCTAATTACTCCGTCCGAGTTACGAACTCCCCGTCACGTTGTCTGGTGTGCGTTGTCCCTGCGGCACGACGAGTGGCCATCATGGGTTCTCTAGCCCCCCAAGGTCCATAACCGACGGGGTCTGAGCCAGCAGCCAGGCCGCCAAAGAGACCGCCCAGAGCGGGTTTCCAGGGGATAGTTGCAGCCTGAAGCCACTGGAGTCACTGTGATGACCCCCCTGGAAAGGGCCGGGCCCATCGCGGCCTGCGCGGGCTGGCCTCCAGTCGGTGCCGCCCGCTACAACAAAGGCCGGTCGGGGCTCCAGCCTCCAGCTTACAGGGCCCGCCCGGCGGTTTGGGGTTCTGGGGGCGCGCGTTTCGGGGTGCCATGAGGCGTAATTGGGGAAGGGTCTAGAACTTAGGCTTGGAACTTGAGGCAGAACACTCAACACACCCGACATGAGTCGAAACGAGGAAACAAGGAAACGAACAGAATCAGGACGAAGCTGCATAGTACAGCATGAGACCCCGACTCTTCAAAGAAAAAGTCCCGTGATACCTACTGCGTAGTACAGTGCAGTGCCTTGTTAACACCGGGCGGCCTTTTGCATTGCATTGCATTGCTGGCGTCCCATTTCCGTTTCCCATCTCTTCCTCATTGGGTTAAAGCGAGCGACCCTCCTCCGCGTCAGTCGCACCGCCCATTGGCCTCAGGCCGCTTGGGGGGTGCCTTGCGACGGGTCCTCCGCTGTGGGAATACGAGAAGAGACGTGACAGAACCCTCGCTCCATTCCTTTCTGTGCCTTTGTTTGCACCGCATCGCGCACCACTTGGCACCGGCCTGACGCCTCCAAACACCCTTGTTCCCCTCATAAATGCCTTAGCCTGCGCTCTCACCTTTTTTTTAATCCTTGGCTTGGCCTGCGCCTGCGCCTCTCGTGACTCCCGACTCCTCTCATCCTCGTCCTCTTAATCCTTTGGTTGTCCCGCTCTGCTTTCTCACTCGCTCTCCTCTTTTTCCTTCCTGTCTACTATTTCCAATCAACCTGTAATAATCCGGCTTCTCGTCACTATACTCTCGTTTCCCGACACCCTCGTTAGTCATCCGTCGCAACCTGCTCCAAGCTCCTTGCTTCCCCAAGCTCGATTCGGCTCGCTCACGCGATTCCACCCGACGACCCTCTCACCACCTTTTGTTGTCCGACCTCGATCAGCGACATCAAACACCAGGAGCGTCACAGGTTTCGACAGGCACCCTTCCCGGCGCTTTTATGCGTTTGGTCCCCTCATCGACCTGATTCCGGCCGATCACCCGAGCGTGCACCTCCGACCCAACAAGGCGCCGCTTCTCTCATAACTTTCTGCTTCTTCTTCTCGCACAACCCGCCAACATGTACGCCACACGACTTTTCAAGCTGCTTCTGGTAGCTCTCTCCCTCGTTTACGTCGCCCAGGCATCCCGAATAAACTACCACAACGGGCGACAACTCGTTCGACGACAGAGCCCGGCCCCCAGTGACGAAGCCAGCGCCACCGCCGACGACACCTCAGCTGCCCCCGAGGCCACTGCTACCTCGGAACAGGCCTCCGCCGCCGAGACAACTGCTGAGGCGGCTACCTCGGAAGACGCACAGCCTACCTCCGAGGCCGCGAGTGCTACCGAGGCCGTGACCACCAGGGAATCCGCCGCCGAAACCACTGCTGCTGAGGCATCGGCCACCGCGTCCAACCCTTCCAGGCAATCTAGTGCTGTGGCCGAGCAAACCACCGCCGACTCGAGCGCTTCTGAGCCCGATGCTACCAGTGCATCGGCTTCTGAAGATGCCCCTGCCGACTCGACTGCTGCTCCTGATCCGTCATCAACCGCTGATAGCAGTGACAGCGGTAGCGACAACACGTCGGACAGCAATGACCAGGCTAGCTCCGACAGCGGTGATGAGCAGACCACCCAAAGCCTGATCACGTCGACAAAGATTGACGTGGTTACCAAGACCAACAGCGATGGTTCCAAGGAGACGATGACCTCGACGACTGTAACCACTTCCACCCCAGGCCTGAACTCGGACGACTCCTCCGGCGGCTCTTCCGGCATGTCCGCCAAGACGCGCAACACCGTTATTGGTGTTGTTGTCGGCATTGGCGGCTTCATTGTCCTCGGTGCCCTGGGTCTCGTTGCCTGGAGAATTTGGGGGCGCAAGAAGCAAGCCGAGGAGGCTGATGGCTTAATGGACTTCAACAGCAACCCCAGCACCGCCTACCACAGCGGCTACAACCCCGTTGAGAAGAACGAACCCGGTAGCGCCGGCAATGACAGCGGCCCTCAGCGAACGCCCTTCCAGTCCACCTTGGAGAACTATCATCAACCCACCCAAGTGAACGCCTCATCCAACTTCTGATATAGCAGCAAGGAGGGGTTGAATTCAGCACATGTCCACCAAAGCAGTTTCCTACGTCATCTCTCCATCCATCTACCAATGCGACGGGTTTCTACTACCCGCACCAAGGCGTTCCGGGCACGACATCTTCTGATTTTCTAAGGGAACTAGAGAGGCACTCGTACAAGCTGATACTGCTACTCCGAAACCTCAAGACTGCGACCAACTGGCGCAGCACACACACACCTGCCCGGCCCTATGAGAATTCATCCTATAGTTGCCGGCCCCGAGCCTCGGGCCTGGCTCAGACCCGGTTCTCTTGCAGTTTCAGCACGTCTGATCTGCTGGCTCGTCACGAATCCAGATCGTGTGACGCATCTTCTTTTCCACCAACCGGCTGGCTACTCGCCCCGGGCATCATGATTTCGGGCAACTGTATCTACCTAAATTAGAGATAATAATTTGACTCCAACACAGCAAGCGTGGCTTGTCAAAAACCGTCACTTCTTCCGTGCCTAAAATGATTTTTGTACCTGCTGTTTGCAGGCTCTTTTGTTGATTCGATGCTTTATGAAACGAAGAGACCCCGTTGGGTCGAACCCCGCGTGTCATCAGAGTGGCACAGGAGGAAGCTTGTGTCGTCTCAGCCCCTGATGATGACGTTCTTGGCAGCATGCATGTTTCAGCACCTCGCCTCTGACAGTGAATCAGAGAGATGGGTAGCACCGACGTTTCCCGGCGCCGTGTGGTGATCGTCTGCTCGTCGCATCTCCAGTTCCAAAGGCGGCTGATCAAACTCGATGAGTAGGAAGATGTTGGCGAGATCTCAGTGTTGCCAGCTTTATCTATGACTCTGTCCCAAGGCAAATGGGCTTGAGTAGCGTTCTCAATCTGAAATACATTTATTCATCCAAACGAACCAATAACTGCATTTCTTCACTTTCAAATTCAACATGTTTCGTCGCCACACTTGGCTCACTCTGCCGCTGCTGGCGGTCCTTATCTCTAAGGCCTCTGGGATGGAGATGTTTGATGAGTGGGATATGACAGAGGACTTGGACTTTGCGTTGGAGCTGTTCGACGAGGGTTGGCGGATGGTCGTGTGATCAAGGCGAGAGAACACGGAAACGATGCCTTTGTTGAAGAATTTGAGTCGAGCATACCGGTAAGTATGTCCGGGAACGAGCTCGGTAACGGTGGGACTAATTGAAGGGCAGACTGCGAAACCAAACACTTGGAGCAACCGAGCGCGTCCAACGGTGACAGATCGTACGGCTTTACTCATGCAAGTTGTTGTGAAGGAAGCAAGTCGATTCGATGCAATATGAGAGCCGCCGACTAGTGGGAGCTCTACACTCAGGCACATGACTTTGAGGAAGAGAATGAAGACGGCCAATCGAATCGAGGGCACAGAAGGAAGCCCAGTTATCCGAATTTCTGGCCGTTTCTACATGCGCCGAAAGGAGCCAACCAACTATGAAAAAGAGTCAACGGCAATGAGGCAATGGCTATGGTCGCGTTGCCCTGTGACATCCAGTACGTAGCTTGTGTTCTACAACGCTAGGATGTCTGAGACAGATCTCCGGGCGGGGCGGCACGGGCGGGAGAGAGGATCGGGAGCATTCTTGAGGGTGGCGTGGATGTGGACGTGAGACAATGAGTGGTGTCGTGGTTGACTGAGGTACGGTCAAGATGTTGGTTGCAGGCGTGATGAGTGTGCGATGAACGCAGCACAGTTGAACGGGAAACAATATTTACATGGAATAAGAAACAACAGGTGGGACTGCCACGCTTATTTGGACGTAAGTCCGTACGAAGAATGGAAAATGGCAGAATTTGGAGTGTTTCTAGAGTAGATATCAAACGCCAGGCATGCTGTTTCGATCTCCCGGTGATGGTTTCGATCTGGGGGCACTGTGAAAAGCAAACCTGGAGTCGCCAATGACGAAATATCGAGAATCAGGGGGACGAAGAAGCGCCACGGGGGGACAGGTGACGGACAGCCTGCGCACATGCACAGGGAGCGTCCCTGCGGCGGTGCGCTGGCGTGCAGATCGCTGGGAGAACCCCTACCCAGTCGTTCCCGCCAGAGGAGAACAGTTTCTTTCACGTAGACCGGGAATATTGGGCGTTTGTTGTTTAGCCTTTGCCATTGTTTGGCACATTGTCTCCGTAAGGCACCTGTCCAGGTAGGTCCCATGGTAGAGGTAGAGGTCGAGACGGGGAGAGCTCTCTCACACGTGAAAACTGACTGGCCCCGATTTAAAGTCGCGCAACGGCGCTGGCCCCGTTTCTGCATTCCGAAGGGTCCTGCAGTTCCTTTATGTTGGCGTCATCGTTGGCAGCGCGATACTGGAGCCCATTCCACTTGGTGGTAAAAGGCGACTCGACGCGGGCGGGGACAGACAGACATGGCTGAATGAACATGGCATCCATCCGTTCACGGGGAAGCGAGACTCGGGCGAGAAATGTGAAATGCAGCATCTGAAGTACAGCCTACGTGGTGGCAGACAATCAAACTCGTTGCTGCCAGCGAAGCAATCAGCCTCCTGCATGGGGGTTAGTCTCAAGGGTCCAGGCACACGGTTTCTGCTTAGGGAGTACCTGCAATTAGCTGTGACTCCCTGGGTGACCTCATGTACTTTCCTATCACCCCAGCTGTCATCCGCTTCCATCCCCCTTGACGAGATTACCCCGGGCCAATGCGGCGCCTTCCATAACGGGCCTCATTAAAGAATCGCGTCGAGGACCCGTCACCCGCCAGCTTCCAATGAACGAACGTCCGTCAGTGGACACTTTCCTTTCCCAGCGGTGGCGTCGCCCTCCAGGGACTGACGGCGGCCCCAGATTACTGCGTTAGGTGTCCCGAAAGACGCGAGCACGCCCAAGAAAATCCAAAAATTGTCCAGGTGGCAGTCCTCAGGTCATGTAAGGTAACCTCTCTAAGGTGCCTAGCCTCGAACCTCTCGCTTGCAACCTCATTCAGGTACTGTCCCGCTGGAGCTCTCATCTTATCCCATCCCAACCCGTCCCATCTCATCCCCATACCTCCTCGCCTGCATCGTCGCCCTCCTTCTCTTTGTCTTCTTCTTTCCCCTTGTCCTCTTTTGTTTCCTTTCCGGCCTTTGACCCTCGACCTTCGACCGCGACCATCAACACACTTAATCACCGCTCGATGTGTCCGGCCGCACCGTCCCGCCCCCTTCCCTGTATGACCACTCCTTTTCTCATGAAGCCGTTTCCATTCTCGAATTAAACCCCTGGAGGCACGCCCCCCTGCGAATTTCCCACGCAATTGTTCAGCGCCCATCCCGCCGTTCGTCGTCTGCCCCCTTTAGTCGGGGTTGAACGCGTCGCGTACTACCACCACCAGAGCGAACAGACGCTTCATCTCATCGGCCTGCAAACCCTCGCCTGGCCCTTCGAGATCGGATTCGTGCAAGCGAAGGACCTCGAGAGACGCGACATTCGAGACTCAGCTGCGGGCGATAGCTTCTTCGTCTGCACTGATCTCCCTGGGTAAGCTAGCTTCCCCTTCCGCCACCGACGAGCTGTTGCAACGGCAGCCCCTCGACAGAGATCGCATACTGACCTGCGCTCCGCAGGTTTCCGTGAAGACGTCGTCTCCACGCTTGCCGGCTGCTCGATCTCCTCCTGCTGCGCCGGCACAGGACGGCTCCGGAGCCATTCGTGCTCGATCCTTCTCTCCGGCGTCTCCTGCTCTCTCAACCGCATCCACCGTCGACGGCGAAGAGGAGCTTCAGTCGTCCCCCATACTCCCTCCCCTCCCAGCGCCCAGGCTCCCGGAACGGGCCTTGGAACTGCTGAGGACGCCGCCCCCTGGTACCCCTAGCGATAGTCGATTTGGCACTGCCAGCTGGGGATCACCGTACCCTCAGTCCGACCAGAACCTGCGACGCCAGAGCTTCAGCAGCGAGCCAGAAGACGACTCTCCCATCCACCAGCTGGACATCGAGACCCCGTTTCTACGCCCGGTCCCCGAGCTTCTGCGATCGCAAACCGAGCCACAATCGACTGTGAGCGCCGCTGCTGCCGTCCTAGCGAACCGTGCTCGTCGCCCGACCCGTGGCCTCACCGAAGATTGGATCCGCACCCATACCACTGACGAGCTCAACTCTGAGAGTCAGCACTGGTTCAGTGACGGAAGTGAAAGTGAGCACTCTTCATTGAGCGGCTCAGAACGTGGTTGGCAGGAGGAAGGCGAAATTGTCACGCCCCGAGCCGCCCGTAAACAGAACACCGCGTCTCGACAAGGATCTCGACAAGGGTCTCGACATCGGCCTCGTGCGAGATCTAGCATCGAGACTCTCAAACCGGGGGATACCCTCAGCCCCACGACGGGCCAAAACAACAGTATGGCGACCTCCGAAGCCGCGCCGGCAACCCACGACGCGACAAGCGACAGGTCTCAGGCCGCCTTTACGCAGGAACCACCTGTCGCAGAAAGCCCCATGAGAGCCGTTCCCGTCATGAACGGGGAACCCAGACTGCCCGCGACTCCCACCAAGGGTACACAGAAGCCTCTTCCCAGGGCGCCATCTTTCGCCATGACACCGAGGATCAAGAGGAAGGTGCCCTGGAGGGGCAAAAACATCATGGTGCACATTCCGCGCGATGATGAACGAGGGCTGCCTGGCAAGGCCCCGTTTCCCCTCCGACAGAACGAGATCAACCGGATGTTTACGTCCTGGCAAGAGCTTGGATACGACATTTCTGGATTCGACCTCGAAGTCGAGGGATATCAACCCCCGGGAACTGATGATTCCCAGACCCGAGATACTTGGCCCGACTTTGCCGAGGTAGACCAGGAGCGAGCGCAGCGGGTCTTCAAGGTCACTCTCCCTGATTTGAATGCCTGGAAGGAGTACGAGAACGAGCTACAGGAAGCGAAGCTTAGAGCGCTTGGCGTTTCTTTCGGCGACGACGAGCCTGCAATGCCGCCATCCATTTCGCCAGCCACAGACATGAGCCGACAACCCTCAGCTCAGTATCCTCCGCTGCCTTTTTCGCCGCCTCTTCCGACCTCATCAGCATCGAGCAACCATGGATTGCCCGGATTCCCCTTTCCCGGCCAATTTGCACCGGGGCGTTCATCATCGGGTCACAGCCCAGGACTTTCTATCGGCGCCTCGCCGGTATCCTTCCATGGAGCTCCTGGAAAATACAACCCTCGTCAATCCATTTCATTGCCGGCTAGCACATCGCCTTTCGGCATGCAGCATCAACATCAGAGTTGGCAGAACCAGGCAGGCATTCTGCACGGCGTCAACCGACATGATTCGCCTTCAATGATGAATCTGAACGGCATGATGTCCCCACAGTCGCCATACGGCCCCGAGAGTCCAGGCGGCTTCAACATGCACCAGCGCCACCAGTCTCTGCAGTACCCTATGCTACCTCATCAGCAGCAGTTCCAGTACATGCAGCCAGCTAGGGCCTCGCCGCGCCTGCAGGAAGTCCGGGAGGATGAAGAGGAGCAGCTTCCCAGCAACAGCCCCTCGAAGACGCCCGAACCACCCAAGCAGAACCCCGATAGTCTGCAGGCCGAGATCGACGATGCCGAGTATCATTTGGAGGAGCAATTGCGCAACCAGCTGGAACACGAAGACTACAACCCCCAACCGCAACCCCAGGCTCCGGTCCCCACAGCTGAGCCTTTTGTCCCTGCGCACGAACGCCAGGTCTCCGAGCACTTTCCTGCGCCGGAGCTGTTTGCCAAGGAGCCCACCAAGCCCCTTGTCCTGCACCACCCCAGGCCACATAGCCGGGGACATTCGCTATCCCAGAACTACTTCCGTGATCAGATCGAAGCCGCCGTGGAGAAGACCGAAGATGGCAGCCTCCCAACGCTCCGGAGCGTCAATGAGATCCCCGACTCGCAGAAAGCCGACGAAGCCTATGAGATCGAGACAAACCCCAGCAATCTGGGCACACCCGTCGAGACTTTCGAGTTCCCGACTCTTGGACACCAGAAGAACTTCTCTACTGCCAGCAACCCCTGGAACGACGCTGTCTCTGTTGGTAGCGGTCCTGCTCGACGCTCTAGCCACGGCAGCAAGGCCTCTTTGTCTAAACTCAATGTGAAGGCACCCGAATTCAAGTTCAATCCCGTACAGAGCACATTCAAGCCGGGACAGTTCGATTTCAGCAGCACAAGCTTCCAGGCCAACGCCTTCCAGCCGGAAACCTTCAAGCCAAACTTCCAGGCTCCTGCTTTCCAACCGTCGGCGGCACCCTTTCAACCTACTGCGGTGCCCTTCCAATCTGCACCATTCCAAGCCGCTCCGTTCCAACCTGCTCCGTTCCAGCCTGGCGTCTTCCAGGCTGGAGTCAGCAATCCTGCTGCCTCTCCTCCAGCGATGCCTCCCAACTTTGTCACCCCCGCAAAGATCAACGCGAAGGCACCATCCTTCTCTCCCGGACAAAGCGACTTCAGCTTCTCTGCTTCCGGCCCCAAGTTCAACCCCGATGCCCCTGCGTTTACGCCGCTCTCAGATGCATTCAGTACCCCTGCATCTGGCTCTGAGAAGGTGGGCAAGCACGGAAGCATCTTTGGAAGCATCGATCTCACGACCAGCAAGATCTTTCAGCCTTCCCAGAAGAATAAGGCTCTTCCGATTATCAGGCCTTCTAGCAGATCGCCTGCTCGTTCCCTGGAGGAAAGCGACGAGCCGAAACTGGATCTCGATGGACGGCCTCTGGTTGATGATTCTCGTATCAAGCGTGCGAAGAGCTCCGCACCCGACGGCGATGATGTGCCCCTCTTTGCCGAGCAACCCAAGGACGCCCAGATCCACACGGGTGAGTCCAAGGCCGAGGAGCCTGTCAGGGATGACCCCAGTGCAGCTGAGGCGGATAATACTCTACCAATTGACACGTCGATGTCCTCGATTGTCACTTCTGATCAGCTCGACACCAAGGCAACAACCGCGACACCTTCGGAAACCTCGCCTGCTGAGGAACAGGCCAATCGCTGGCAGCCATTTGAGTTCGAGTCCAAGATTGATCTCCAGAACTTCAACGACGCACGACCTTTCGGCGAGGACACTTTCACGCATGGCCATAAGAAGACACTCTCGGCTGCCGCCCAGCCATTTGTCCCCGGGCTTCCATCTTACGGGAGCATCTCTCAGACTGACAGGGAGGATGAGCACTCCGATGTCTCACCCGTCGCCAGCCCTGTTCCAGCCCGCCCTGCTTCTGGTATTGCTGCTTCTCGCTTCAGTTCTGGTCAATCACAGCCCAGGACCGTCTCTAAGGGGCTGGGCGCGTCTCGATTCGCGTCTCCGCCGCCCAAGCCTAAGGGGCTTGCTGCATCTCGGTTTGCCAAGAGCCCTACTCCCGAGCAAGAGGCCTACCTTTCCGAGCCTGGTGACGATTATGTGATCGAATCGGTCGAGCATGAGTTCGAGCCGGCATTTGAGACAGAGGGCGTTCACCCCGCCAACGGCGACAATGACCGCGAGCCTACTATGGAGGAGATTGACGCCGTCATGGACCAATTCATTGTTGATCCCTCCATGGGCGTCAACAAGTTGATCGAGGCCACCGAGTGGCAACACGGCAGCCCCACTCGCAATCTGCCCGTTGCTGCAGTTGACAACTCATCTGCATCACCGTACCGGCTGGAACCGGGTGTGGAGCAATTTACTCGCGACGAGGCCAGCGCCACGCCGCGGGAATACGCCCTCCCCGTTGCCGTTGCCCAGCCTATGCTGAGCACAGAATTAGAAGATCCCTTCGTTGACCCGCCATCACTGGCACGAACACCTGAGAACGCTGCCGCTCTGGACGGTGAAAGCCAACCAGCTAGTGACTGGGATGGTGCATTCACCGAAGATGAACACGACAAGCTTGAAAACCGCGCACAGTTCTTCGACGGCCGTGTCAACGGGGTGGTTGGTACCTTGCTTGCCTCCCGGCTGGAGCCGCTGGAGAAGTCCCTCTTTTCTATACAGCAGGTCCTAGCAACCAGGGCTCGGCGCACGCCCTCGTCGCGTCGTGACATGCGGAGCGTGTCTGCCGAGCTCCAGCAGAGCGACGCCGACGACGAAGACGAGGACCCTATTCCTCGTCGTTCCATGAGCCCTCGGAGAGACCGACGATTGGACTACATTCGCATTGCTGTCATGGATGCCCTCAATGCTCAACAACGCAACCAGGCCGCTATCTCTCCAGCGGCTTCGGAACAGGCGCCTGCTGCCATCCTCGATGCGCTACAGGAAATGAAGAAGACAATTGGCTCCAATGCGCAGCTCAGTGATGACCTCAAGCGGGTTATCGAACACGCCGTGGAGAGCCGTATGCCTGACCTCCCGAAGCCTGGCGAGGTTCACAATGTCAAGATGGAAGAAATGCAATCCAAGATTCTGGATCTGGAGCAGCGCCTCTACTTTGAGCAGTCCAAGGTCGAAAATGAGTGTGCCGAGCGCCGAGCCGCGGAAGACCTCGCCGCTGAAATGATGCGCAAGCTACAAGCCGCCGAGACTCGCGTCGAGGTTGAGATCATCAACCGAAGCGTGTTTGATCAGCGTGTGCATGACCTTGAAGAAAGGCTAAGGCACCATGAGCAGCTCAGCGAGGACTCCGTGAACGCACGACGTGCCGCTGAGGACCAGCTCACCGAAGCTCGATGTCGTCATGAGGCCGCTGCTGAGGAAGCAATTCGGCTTCGTGAGACGATTGAACAGAAGGACCACAAGCTTCGCTCATTTGAGCAGTCACATAGCAAGACGTCAATGCGCATGGCTCTGCTAGAAGCTGAACAAAACAACTCAGCCCAGTCCATGACTGAGATGACCAACAAGTGCAATGCAATCGACGTTGAGCTTCGGGACGTCCGGCAGGATAACCACCACTGGCGTGCTGAGTTCGAGCGCGCCGACGAGTCTGCTCGACAAAAGCACAGCGCGCTGACCCGGGCTCTTGAAGAGAACCAGCACATGGCGAAGTCCCTGACAACTCTGACCACTCAATTGGAAGAGAACGATCGCCTGCGTGAGTCGTGGAGGGGCAAATTCATCTCCCTGCAAGAGGATATGGGCGGGGCTGCCCGCGAGATCGCCGAGGACAACGCCCGACGCATCAAGAAGGACCAGGCCATGCTCGCACGACAGGAGGTGTTGGATGCCCGTCTCCAGGCTGAAGCGAAGACTCGTGAGCGCCTGGAGATTGAGATGGAGCGTCTCCAAGATAACGAACGTTCTGGCATGCGTGCAGTTAACGAATGCAAGCGCCTCGAGACCATCCTGGGTGAGCTGAAGACCGAGAATCACAAGCTCGAACAGTCGGTCATGCGATACCAGCGTGAGTTCGAGGAGGCTAGGGAATCTGGTCTCAGTGAAGTCAAGAGGACCCGCATGGCCATGCAGATCGAGATCGACTCGGCCAACATGCAGGTCAACTTCCTGCGCGAAGAGCTCGACGAGCAGAACTCCAAGCTGCGCGGGGAGCTTGACAACGTCAGACTCGAGGCAGACACTGCGAATGCCCAGAACGAGATGCTGCTCGAGGAAGCCCAGATGACGAAGGCTTCTGAGATCGAGGACCTTCGTCGCAAGCACCAGAATGAGATGGAGGATCTTCAGACGCGATATGAGCGACAAGTCAGCAATGCCAAGGAGGACGCTCACAAGGCCGAACAACACCTTTTGGAGCGCCTCAGTCTCTCGACTTCGAAGACAGAGCACCTTCAGGATCGCATTTTGCACTTAGAGGACAAACTCGAGATTGCCAAGCAGGCTGCTGCTGCTGCCGCTGCCGCGGCTAAGGCCGCTGGGGTTGATGCTGGAGTGGCTCCCGTTATTGGACATCACAGGCCTGCTGCTTCCCGAAGCGCTCAGCAGCCCGAGAAGATCTCACCGCAGGCTCTCCGAGAATCAATCATGGTTCTCCAGGAGCAGCTCCAGGCCCGCGAGCAGCGAATCGAGGAGCTGGAGAACGCCGCCGCAAAGGCGGATCCCGATGCGGCAACAAAGATCACCAAACGCGACGATGAAATCAGCTGGTTGCGTGAACTCCTTGAAGTCAGGCACGAGAACCTACAGGACATCATCACGGCACTTTCTGGCGATGGATACAACCGTGACGCTGTGAAGGATGCCGCGATCAGACTCAAGGCCAACCTCCAGATGGAGGAGCAAGAACGCGAGAGGGCCATGAACGGCGGGTCGTCTATCAACCTTCCTAACATTGCCCAAAGCATCCAGGCTGCTACACCTCGCGTCGCCCAGGCTGTTGGTCCTATCGCCGCCGCCTGGGGTAACTGGCGCAAGGGCAATCCGTCGTTCAGCGGCCTCTCCAGTGTCCTGAACTCACCAGCCGCTGGAAGAAACGCTACCCCTTCAAGGAGTAGTCCAGCTTCCCAGAACAGCCTCATGGGTGGCCTCTTAACACCGCCTGCCTCACATCTCCGCCAAACGCCCCCTGTGGATAATGGCAAACCCCAACCCACCGCCTTTGCTAGCACCGGACGTCGCTACCCTTCACAAAGTAACATGTCTGCACGAGCGCGAGGAATATCCAATACCTCGCACCGATCGGACATGTCTGGACGGAGCACGCCCCCTCCCAGGCAATCGGACGCGGAGCCTAGGACACCTCCGATGATGCGACCTAGCGTCTACGACTCTGATGCTCAACCGGGAGATTTTGATGATAACGACTTCTTTGAAGAGGACTAAAGCGGTTGGGCCGGGGGAGGAGGAAGAGAAGGAGGATTACTTACTATATGACTGAACCATTTCCTTTGTTATAAGATCGTCGAACTACGGCCGATGCATACACGCTGCATATTACTCTTACTTTCACCCGAGACTGCGAACCTAGAAAGATACCCCCTTGGATTGCACGACTACGCTGCACGGATGGGGATTTCAGCCGAGACCGAACCCCCGGTGGTGGTGTTGTGTCCTTTTCTTTTTCCGTTTTTTGTTGCTTTTTCTTGCGCCGCACGTTAGCTGCGAGGACGTTCAAAATGGGGAGACCGATATGAAACCACAAAAAAGAAGAACAAAAACAAAAACAAAAACAATGTATGATTTCCAATCTACGGTTCACAGAGAGATGGACCTCACCTTTCCTATTTTTGTTTGCATAGCGGAGTGGTGGCCTGGTGGCCTGCTCAGGGCTAAGAGAACGAGAACAAGAACGCTTCAGCGTCATGTACATACATAATCATAATCTACACTCGGATGAGAAGGGTTGTTATATCTTTCACGAAACCGTGTCCTTTGTGAGGTGATTGTGAGAAGTTGCCCGTCACGAAAATACGACTCATGGATCGTTCATTCATTCATTACTTGGAAACAAGGCCAGGGTCATGACGGAGTGTAGTTTCTATGTCTTATTGCATATTATTTGGTTGCTTTATTGATATCCAATATTAAATATTACTGCTCAAGAGCTTTTCAACGGCCCACTTGACGGAGAAGTTGCGTAGGTCCGAGTAGTGCTGGCCAACGCCGACGAACAGTACGGGAACGTTGGTGGCGTGGACAAGACTGACGAGGGTGCCGACCATGTCACCCACTGTGTCGCACTTGGAGATGATGAAGCCATCCAGGGTGCGGACGGCGCCGAAGGCAGCATTGAAGTTGCGAGCCTGGGCGACGGAGTCGGTGCCGACGAGAGCCTGTGGTATTGGTTAGTCAGAGAACATAGCGATGTCAGGGGGACAAAACATACCTCGCCAACCATGAGGATCTTGTCGGGCTGGGCAAACTTGGCAAACTTCTCCAGGGAGGACATGAGGCGCTGGTCATTGTGCCTGCGACCGGCGGTGTCGATGAGGACGACGTCGAAGCCCTCTTGAGCAGCATGGGTGACGGCGTCCTTGGCGACAGTGGCAGCGTCCTTGCCGTAGCCCTTCTGGTAGAGCTCGACCTGACCACCCTCACGGGCAGTGAGCTCCTTGAGGTTGCGGACGTGGACGGCGAGCTGCTCGACGGCGCCGGAGCGGAAGGTGTCGCCGGCGGCAATGAGGACCTTGTACTTGTTCTGCAGGAGGAAGAAGCAGATCTTGGATAGGTTGGTGGACTTGCCGACGCCGTTGACGCCGACGATGGACATGACGTAGGGACGCGCCTTGCGGAGGGAGGTGACCGAGGGGGCGGTGATGGCGTCAATCTCGCGGAGGAGGTCGAGGGACGAGGTGGGCGTGAGCATCTTGGTGAGAGACGCCTCCATGGCGGCTTGGATCCTGGTGTTGATGCTCTCGAAGTTGCCCGTCTTGACTCCGAGCAGCTCCTTCTCAACGCCCTCGCACAGCCGAACGGCCGCCTCGCGCGCAACGTTCTTCTTCAACAAGTGCTCCTCCATGCCCTTCATGGCGTTGTTGAGGTCCTCCTTGGTCAGCGTCTTTCCGCCGACGACGTTGCGGAAAAGACCGCTGATTGCGTTGACTCCGGTGCCGAAAAGGCCGGACTTGGGCTGCGACTTTTTGGCACCTGCGGCCTTCTCAGCCTCGGACGCCAGGATCTCGTGGACCTCATCGCCTAGATCCTTGAGGACGAACTTGCCCTTGGACCGGGAGCCCCAGGTGTTGGAGTCGATCTCTTCGATGGCCGTTGACCGCGCCTCGGCTTCGGAATCGCTATTGGGGGCCTTGGAGTAGTCAAGTTGGACATCGTCGTCCTCGTCGGCGTAGCCATCGGCGTCCCACTTGCGACCCTTCTTGGCTGGCTTCTTGCCCTTCTTCTGGGATGGCGCCTCGTCTCCGGAAGACACGGGTGCTGATGAATGGCCTTTCACCTTGCGCGCGCGCCTCGACATCTTGGCGATGGGGCCGCCTTTGGCGACTAGGAGATGGTTGTTGCTGGGCGTCGCCGGTCGCGAACCATTGGGGGTGATGGCGGGGGTGAGCTCAGGCGACGGAGGCTCGTTGGCGCCATTGAGGGCGCGCCCTCGGTATGTAAGGCCAGGTGCAAGAGGAGCGGCATCAGTATGGCTTCCAGATACTATCCTCAACGTGTTTTCTTCGAGAGGAATGGCGGCGGCTGTCGATGCGGCCTTTGCGCTCGTCTTGTCGAGCTCCTGGAGCTGCTGGTCAAAGTACTCATCGAAGGCATGACACTCGACCAGAGTTGTGTGCGGCTTTGTGAGTTGTTCGCCGTAGAGCCTGACGAATATGGTCTTGATGTTGTCGAGCAGTTTATCGACCCAGGAGAGGTGGAGGAGCGAACGGTAGACGGCCTAGGGGAAGAGTGGGTATGTGAGCGCCGAAGATCGGGCCAAAAGGAGGGCGACGGGTACTCACGACGAAGATGACGCCCAATTCCTTGACCAGCGTCCATTTGAGAGTGTGCTGGTCGCTCTTATATGCGGGATTAGTAGCGGCCGACTTGGAATCGGCCAGGGCGGCGACACGGCCTTTCTCCTCAATGAATGTGTCGGCGATGAAGTTGTTGACGATGGATGGGTTAATGGACGAGTAGGTCCGCGACCAAACGACGACGCCCGAAGTGGTGAGAATTTCGAAGGTGTCCAACATGGTGAGTCCTTTGGCGCACTGACACAGTGTATGCGACAGGCGATGGATAGCAAGAAGACGGGCAAAAGGTGTGTCTGAGGAGAAAACTGAGGGGGAAGCAGAGGACGATGACGAGGAGAGTGGGATGGAGGCGATGTGGCTAATGAAGCCGGAGACACCGCGCGCGATTGCAAGGGCCTCGGGCTTATCGATAGGGCGGTAGGGCCTAGGGGCCACTTAAAACGGCCGGGGCCCCGCCTATCACGTGCAGCGAGGCCTCGACCCCGGCAACCCGCACCCGGTCGGTTCCAGCAGTGACACTGTGGCTGCACCTGAGGCCAGTTTGTGGCGGGTGCCTAGTGGCTTAGCCCCTCCAGCGCTCAGCGGAGGCACCCATGACGTTTGCGCCAATGAAAGCCAATCGACCACATTTCCTGAACAAGCACCAGCTTGCACTTGCAGCTCGACCATCATCCTCCGCGCCGCCACGGCGATCAATTCTAGACCTTTTTTCTCTCCCCTCTTTCACGCGTCGCCATCGATAATCGACAACCGGTATTCATCACCGTCACCATCTCCAGCTTCAGCTTCGACAGCAACCCACGTTCTCTCTCCCTTCGCCATGCAGCGAGCCACCTTCGCCCAGTCGCCCCCCCTTCACCACCCAGTCCCCCAGCATGTCTCGACCGTGCCCCAACTAAGGTCGCCGCCGCCTCCCCCGGGTTCTGCGCAGTCGCAGCAGCAGGGCTACGGTGGCACTCCCTACCAGCAGCAGGGAGGCTCCGCCGGAAATGTCTTTGGCGCGTACGGCCAGTTCATGAACGATCCCACTGCCCAGGTCGCGGCGCAGTTTGGACAGACGGCTTTCAAGCACGGCCAGGAATACGTCGAACAGAACGTAGGTTCTCTGAACGCCTCGGCGCGCATAGCTCGCGGTGCTGATCTCGTCACAGTTCGGTCGATACGTCAACGTCTCCGCGCTCAAACATTACTTCAACGTCTCGAACTCCTACGTCGCTAACAAGCTGTTCCTGGTCCTCTTCCCTTGGAGGCACAAGCCGTGGTCGCGCAAGCAGGCCGTCGGCGCGAATGGACAGGAGGGATGGTACCTACCCCCGCGGGACGACGTCAACAGCCCCGACATGTATATTCCAGGTTCGTCGCTCTGCTGCAACTGTTGCGGAGGAAGAAGCTGACCAGGCATCTCCTTAGTCATGGCGTTGGTGACGTACATTCTCCTCTCCACCCTCATTGCTGGTCTTCGAGGCCAGTTCCAGCCCGAGCTTCTCGGCTATACCGCCACGACCGCCCTGCTCATCGTCCTCGTTGAGATCTTCTCCCTCAAGCTGGGATGCTACCTCCTGAGCATCTCGAGCCAGTCTCAACTCTTCGACCTCATCGCATATTCGGGATACAAGTTCGTCGGCATCATTGTGACGATTGTCGTTGCCGAGATCTTCAGCGGTGGGCAAGGCACTGGCGGCTGGGTGGGCTGGCTCATCTTCTTCTATACCTTCCTGGCCAATGCGCTCTTCTTGGTAAGTAGTCACTATACGCTGAGATTCCCCTTTTGATGCTAACCAGGTGCCAGATGCGGTCTCTTAAATACGTTCTCCTTCCCGAGACCTCGGACGGCAACGGAGGCCCCATGCAGACCGAATCGCGAGCAAAGCGTAACCAGCGGACCCAGTTCCTCTTCTTCTATTCGTACATTGTGCAGCTCTTCTTCATGTGGGTTCTGACTCGCGCGTAACGACAATAATGAGGAGCTTGTGCGAACCTGTCGATCAAGCGCGAAGACAATGAAAGAATGGCGATGGGATTTGGTCTCTTTTCACGGGCGCTGGTGCATTTGCCTTTGTACGGACAAAGACAGGACTGGGCAATTGGAATGACACGGACTTGTGTGTGTGTGTACGAATAGAAGCCATCTTGAATAGGCAACGTAGAATGAAGGGGCATAAATACGATCCAACATCAGTTGACAACAGCCAATACCGTGACAGTATGTCTCAACATGCCCTTCTGGAACGAGTGCGTTGGGAACCTAACGCCCTGACTGGGATTACCAGGTGTAGTCATTAGCCAGGGCACTGTTCAACTTCTACCCTGCCGCTGTCCTTGTCCAAAGCCTGGACAGATATCTGGAGAGTAGAACGGAGCAGCGGAGTACGCCTCTTAATGAAGAGCAGGCAGTATTTATCAACCTTCGTCTACTCAAGCGTGCCACGGGCACCCGCAAACCGATCAACAAACGAGTGTTGGGAAACTGGACGTAGATAAATGCAAATCCGCATCTTGATCACGAATGCCTTACAGTCCGAGTAGGATGAACCCGTTGCGTCCTGTTTGTGGTATCAGGCGACTCTGGAGTCTTTTGTGTATTACATACGTATAACACCTCTCTATTGTAGAGTAAAAGTGTATGCCGCCAACGCCATGCTCCCATATCGCAAATCGCCAAGCCCGCTAGCTAGGTAATTAGCTGACTGGGGAACTTCGCAGCTCTCCCAAGAACCAAGTATACCTAGGTCCCTCTGCGTGCTCTATGCAAACGCAGCCCTTGCCGTCAATCCTCGCTTAGACATAGCTTATTTCTGAACTTGACTCCCAGCATCGACCTCGCCGTGGATGTCATCTTGTGAAACTAAGCCACAGTCTGGCTGAGGATGTACAGCCAGCCCAGTGCTATGCATCAAATCGACCGCATACTTTGTTGCGTCGAACATTTCGTTTTCAGACATGAAGGGGATCTCAAAATACGAGATGCGGATTGGACTGGTTGGGAAAGACTGAGACGGACTCTCGAGTCTATCGAGAAACTCGAGGGGAATTCGAGCTGTGTAGAAGAAGAGCTTTTGCGATTTTTTGGCTGGGAGAGCCAGAACATGCACCTTCCAGTAACCTGTTAGCAGAGGACCCAATCAAAAAGGATATGAGTAACGGTACCTGAAAAGATGTCGCAGTGTCTTCGGACATGATATCGGTCTCTGAGCTAGATTGAAGAATCTCAGCTAGCGGCTGAGACTGAGGCGGCGTTGGAGCTACATTCGAAATTCCTTTGGTAGTTTGCGAATTCGACGATGCTAAGCTGGCATCTTGTGTCCGTAGCCGTTGTCGTTGGGCCAAGGCGATCAAGACAGCTGTAATGTACGGGTCCTCGAGATCATTTGGTGGCCGAATAAGGCGTTGACGCTTCTGTCGAAGACGACCGACTGGCAGGTTTAGTTGGTTGCGCCGTGCCATCTTAACCGACTCTTCCCGATTTGTGGCGATGAGTCCAAGGTCAAGATAAGCAACAGTTGGTGCAACAGCAACAGAATCTGCCGAGGTGGAACATGAGAAGATCCCATGGGTATCGATATTGGCAACGGCGCGACCATTGAAGAAGAAGTACAATAGATTAAACCTGAAAGAAGCATGTCATCAGCCTGGGTCCCTATGTAGAGCGCTTGGGTACTTACCGGCAGTTGACGAGGCCGTAGGCACTGAGAAGCATCTGAACGGCTGCGGTCTTACAGTCGCGATACCACGAACGCCGCAGGAATCGTGCTGCCCGCTCGGCTCCCTCGGCCGCTGAGCGGGCTTGCTCATCGTTCAGGTTGGATGACCACAAGTGGCCTAGCATCTTCTGTTTGGCAGTCCACTCAAACGTGAGTTCTAGAAGCCGCAGCTGCTCTGAAGTCCAGTGCAGCGGTCGGACATATAAACGAGTACGTTGGTGTTTCCTGAGGATGCTGTTGATCGACCATGTCATGGGCTCGTGAACAGTAGTGGAGGTAGATGGCCCTGGGGAATCATGCGGATAGAGGTTGCGTCGGCGCGCAACGGACTGCAGAGGGTGGCCACCAGCATTTCGCTTCAAATCAGCGTGTGGTTCTGATACAGGCAGCGGTTGATATTGATGCTCTGAATCGGAATGATACCAGTCTACTGGCGGGTTTCGCAATGTGGTAGTCGCCATCTTTATTGATGATTGACACTTCATGGGCGAAGAGGCGCACGGTCCTGGGCTGGTGTAACTTAAGTATTAGTAGGTTGGTTGGCTGCCTGCAGCGACCACTGCCCCGGTATTAGAATATATGCAATACGAGCCTACCATAGCAACCGTGAATTGAGCATCCATCTATCAAATTTCCATCCACAACCAACACCTTGATTGTCAAATTTCCATCCCAGCCAACACCTTGCATTTTCGTCCAGATTCAGTCATGGAATATGAAGCGTACTCGCCGAGGACGCCCGATGACTGGAATGGACTTTCCAATCAGGCAGGGTTGCGAGTCGTATGCCAACTCAGCAAGGAGGAAATTCGGAGCTCAGCCAGCAAGTGGAAACTCCGTCACTTGATTGCATTTCGGCTGCTTGCTCGCCCAGACGAAGAAATTTTGCCAATATTCCAAGCCAACCACATTCAGCATTGCCCAGCTTGCAAAGATACAGACGAGGGGTGCTCTCAGAAGCTCAACGATTATCAAACAAAGATCCTGACCGGGGAAAATCCCCACGAATTACCCACCAAGCGTGAAGACGAGCTTTTGCAGCATGATGGCGGCACCTTTTGGGCTGCGCTCGCACTGATGTTCAGTTCCAGGCCTAGCATGCAGAGCAGACGCTTCCCGGCACGTGAAAGAAAGCAGGTGGTGCACGAGGGTTTCACCCATTCTGGATCTCTTACTGGGTCTTCGTCACCACCCTAGTCGTCTGAGTCGGAGTTTGTAGCCAGTCTTCACGGTGTCGACGAAGATGAACACCATGAACGACAGAGCAAGCCTGAGAACCTCACTGTCAATTTTGTCAGATGTTTTCTTCAACGCGTGTTGAGTCTTTGTCTCGTACAACGCTCCGAGGGCCCCGACGCTGATATCGAAATAAGACCACGGGTAGAGCCCAACACATCGAAAGCTCGAATTTGCGGGGCCATGATGGTTGCGGAGGATGACGGAGGCATATGTGAAGTGCAGCGAAGTAATGATGGTTGGGTAATGACCAGTCCGCACTTGGCTCTGGTCGAAGCAAAGCGGGCATTTTCGCACCTTCTCTTCAATGAAGAAACTGGAGATTGCATCCCAGTGGTCTCAAACGAGAACTTGGCTCAGTATCTTGGCGAAGCGGTTATCACGTGGAAAGCAAACCAGGACACGCTGCAGGACGGGTAAGGGAACACAGCCCTCCTTGATAACCCTATCCGAATATGCATAACTGATCGCTTCATTAGAATCTTCCTCATCGCAGCAACCAATACGTTCATACGGATCATCTACTTCACATTCGGCCGTGACTACAGCGACTATCTCGATGCTATGGATGAGAAACCCCAAATTGAGCTCATCGAAGACCCAGAGAAAGACACGTTTGCTTATATGCAGAGCACAAAGTGGATCAATCTTCAATCACCTGAAGGAAGGAGAAACGCCTTATGCCACATTTTGACTCTTTTGAGGTGGCACCGTCCAACTTAGGACAGGAATTTCCTTCCCCTCCATCAGAGTCCACTCTGATGTCCTGGTTTGATCCCATCGCAACAGCCTACAGGGACATCAATGTATATTCACTAAGTAGTTAAGAATCCATCAAGGTCTGGAAGCTGGTAGAACCGTTGGAAAAGTTAACGGTCAATCGGCTGGTTAGGACAAACGCTCACAGCCGGAGTGTTGTGCGCTCTGTCCAGGTACCTTGAGGGCATCCCCACGGGTTCACCTTCGCTGCGATATTGCTAACTTTTTCCGCCGTAAATCCCAACTCCGCCTATCTAACTTTCTGTCTCATCGATCCATGGTTCTTTATGGGATATTATCAAGAATCCTATCTTATGAACTATCTCTTCCTTCGGAGATAGGACTGGCTATGGACCCATCCCTTCGTCTATAAGTAGAAGCTCTATTTCCTGCCCGATGGACTTTTCATCAGACCAGACTTCACTCTTGATTATTCTGTACGGACAAATTTTACTCGCAAACTCACTTTACTACCTCTATTTGCACCAGAAGCTACCCGTACGATACGAACAAGACCAGTTCGATTACTACCCTTCACCCACTCAACCCACACACATTCACAATGGGCTGCATGGGAAGTCGCGTGGAGTCTGCTCCAGTGGGCCAGTATTCGATGCAGTTCAAGTCTGGACCGCAAACTGCTCCGTATACCGACAGTTGGCCTGAGATTGTCAAGGCGGATCCGGGCCCGGAGCGTCTTGGGCAGCCGAGGGAGCCGTTTTATCGCGGCGTAAACGGGAAGTTTCCCTGGGCTCCTGTTCAACAAGCCTATCTTGAATCGGGGAGAGAGGCAACCAGATCAGTACTTGGCTCCTCTGGGAGTGACCGTTCAGGGTCCTTTGGAAGTGACACTACCATGCCATCTTCCTCTCGGATTTCCCTTCCACAGCGGGCTTATACTCCGCCTCGCACCAACACTTCGCCTCTCCCCCCTCTCTCTCCCACTCCCTCTGATACGGTTACTCCTGCCCGCGCCTATTGGCGATAGATAGATGGGGATGATGTATGATGCCCCTTCTCCCTTTCTCACCCCGCCTCGCTCACTCACACACGCATACAGTCTTCGAAAGGATGGCGCATGATGCCTCTTTTCTCCTCCCCTTACCTACACACATACACACACACACACATACACATACA